>JAOWBN010239683.1:0-12131 GCA_028565015.1 Pinguicula moranensis
TTCTTCTTGTATATTTTCTCTCATATTGGTTACATTGCTAGACTTGCTTTAAATAGAGAAATTTGTTGCTTATACAATACACTAAAAATCTGAAAAATGTGCTGCCACTATTCTGCTGATTTTGTGGACTTCTTGTTTCTGTTTTTGTGGACTTTTTGTTGCTATTTTTGTAGACTTTTGTAGCCACCTTTCCTAACACATATAAGGTGAGTGTGAGTTAATCTAATGAAAATTTTAGTACCAATTAACATCATATTTTCTTTAGTTTTATATATGTGTGCAATTTGTGTGAGATATTTAACTTTAAGACTCTCTCTCAAGTTTAATTGGGCAAGCCCCATTAAAACTTAATGTGGGAGCAACAATCAACAACATAAGCCGATTGAAGGGCTCCATATCAACTTTTATATGGCAACACATCGGTTCACATGCCTATAGCAGACAGAAATTCATTTCTTTGTCTTTCGTTTTTGTTGAAGAAATGAAGTTACAAAAATAACCTTTAAGTGTTATAATCTTGGCCATTGATTTCAAAATGATCATGCGGCTATATTCATTACATTTGCTTAAATCTGGACCACTAATCTGTATTTTGAATTCTACGGTTGAGATGCTCAGCGCATCTTACCATGAGATGAGATCTGAGCCACTTATCTAATACTACATCGGACGGCTGCAAGCAAAGTCACGTATCACGGCAGAATCCAAGCCGCTTGTGTTCAATCAGATCGGACAGCTAAAATTTGGCGGTGCCTCGAGACACGAACACTACATTATAGATGCAATCATGATCGTCCGTCGACTGCAATGATCCAATGGCTGATGATCCATCGAGTAAAGCAAAAAAGGAGAACCACCGGATCTAAATGAGGTCGGATGGCTGAGAAAGTAAGCTGCTGTTGGATGTACGATCGGACTCATCAACGGCTGAGATCAAAGCCACTGACAGCGTGGAAAAATATCTCATTCACTTCTTAGACGATTCATCTGGTCTCTCTCTCTCTATTTTCTCTGGGATCTCTCTAGAGCTCTCTATATTCCATTTGAGATCTGTTGCTATCCTTGTTTTTCCTTGTTGTGTGTGACTGAACTTAGTGACATTTTGCTACATTCTGGCACTTGTGCCGTGGTGAATCTTCTGTTAAGAAGATTTTGTATCTGTGGTGACTGTTCTTGGAGTCTTGTTCGATTTTGTGAAGAAATAAAAGCTACAAGAGCGTTCGTTTTCGGAGCTCAACATAGACTAGCCAGAATCAAAGAATCTCGTGAACCACGGGCCTTAACCGTCTCTTTTTCAATTTTTCAGCTAGCTACTTGTCTATTGATATTTCAATCAAACATCTTTACGATTAATCTGTGTGTTTTTAATTGCATATAATTGCATATGTGTCATCTTGACCTAATTTAGATATTTGGGTATCTTAGCCCGAAATAATCTTTGAACCCGGATTCTTCAAGGTCACAACAAATAATTCTAACTCTATGTTTTTCAATCCTAGATTAGCTCTTATTCACTAGGTCAGGACTTTAGCTTTTTGAAAATAATTACAACATTGTTGTAACAAAATTATTATAGAAACCTAAAATCTTGTTCTATCATACTTTCTTTTATCAATTTTTTTTATCATATTGGCGAAGAATAAAAAGGAAAATTAAGTAATAATGAAAAAACAAAAAGATTTGATGGGTTTGTTTTGACAGACTTGTGTGAGGTGGGGGTGGGTGGCCGCAACCCCTCAAAAAACATTATTACTATTTTTTACTTATTTATTATTATTATTTAATATTAATTTTAGTATTTCACATGACAAATTATATAGCGCACGAATTTAATATATGAAAATCAAGAATGATGGTCATACATGTTTAACATCAAACCTCATACATCAGATGGACGATTAGGATTTGTCTTAAATACGTTGTTCCATCATTCTTGTGATTTTCTTGAGCTAAATTCATGCGCTATATCATTTTTCGTTCCACATACCTCAAATATCAAAAAATCAAATTTGCGCAACCCTCCAATATTTTCAAAACCTGTCCCGGCCGGATCTGCCCTTAAATCACATTGCAAATTGCAATTTTATTTATCTACTTTTGGAAATTCTTTCAAATCCTAAAATTTTAAAAATTGTATTTGGATTAAAGGAAGGACAGGATCAAGACCAAAATTAGGAGGGGTTCAAAAAATTTTAAGGGGCCAAATAAAAAAAAAAACATTGGGAAAGGGGGCTCCAGGGGGCGGCCAGTAGCAGGGGCAGAGTCCCTGGCCCCCACCTAATTCCAACCATAGATAAAATGTTTAATCTCTGATTTTTTTAATTACTATAGTAAACATACTTGTAATTCTATCAGATCATGACATCTGGCACAAAAAATGTCAAAATCCAGTTCCGTCTGCTTCATAATTACTTAATTAATTTCTCGATAAAGTGGGACTTGTAAATTTGTAATCCTAACGATTTCTTGTAGGGCCCACTGATATAAGCAATCCGTTAATGTTGCAAGATCTCAACCGTCCAACGAACCTCACAGCGTCGATGCCTCCCACGATAGGTCGAGATATTTTGCGTCCCCTGTTTCAAACCCGCGCCTATAAATACCATCGTATCCATTTGCTTAAGACCATCACAGAGCAAGTAAACTAAAGCTCACTCCCAATTTAGCTCAAGTCTACTCTCTCTGCAAATCAACAAACCCCTTTTTCATCATCGCCATGGCCGAGGAGAAGCACCACCACCTCTTCCACCACCACAAGGACGAGGAGAAGCCGGTTGAGGCCGTCGCGTACTCTGAGACGACGTACGGCGACTTGGGCGACTACACCTACCAGAAAACGGACACCGTCGGATACGCGGTGGAGACCGGGTACAAGAACAACGATTACGAGAGCTACGAGAAGGAAGAAAAGGAACACAAGCACAAGGAGCATCTCGGCGAGCTCGGAACCGCCGCCGCCGGTGCTTTTGCCTTGGTAGGATTCTAAATTCACTTTCGAATCGTGAAATTATTCAACGCGATTTTGAATTTTTGAGGAATTGAACGGATTTATTCTTCGATGGTGAAACTAATCGACGCGATCTGATTTTTAAGAAATGAAATTGAACGATTGGTTTACCGTTTTGTAGTACGAGAAGCACAAGGCTGAGAAGGATCCGGAGCCCCATCACCGGCACAAGATCGAAGAGGAGATCGCGGCGGCGGCGGCGGTTGGTGCAGGCGGCTACACATTCCATGAGCATCATGAGAAGAAGGAAGCGAAGGAGGAGGAGGAGAGGGTTGAAGGAAAGCATCACCACCATGGGATCTTCTAAGGCATGCTGCGTGTGCGTACTGTGTGTGAAATGAAAATGCATGAATCTTGTGATTCTACTTCTTTTTATTATTATTATTAATTCCGTCATCTGTATTTTTCTTAAATTTCTGGAACTCACACTTACGTTCCAGATTTATTTTCTCTGTTTCTCCTGATTAATGATTTTTGGTTATTATTAGTTAACAAATATATAAAATATATTTCTATTTTATTTATCACTTTGTATGTAATTCTGTTGGGCCTTGAACCCAATGAAGTGAGTCAATATGGGCCAATTGTTGCCCTACATTATGCTAGTCCAAATTTGTTCTCCAAAGTGAATGACACGTTTGACTGAAACTGAAACCAACAGATATCAACGAGGAGAATTTACTTGGGCTTTCGTTTTTCTAATCGAATCAATGGGTCTTGACCGCTTTCGGTTAAGGACCTCTTTCTTGGGCCTACTAATGGCGTCTCGGATTCAACCTGTCATCCTAAGATTTGTTCATTCCGAGTAAGTTTATTACGAACCGAGGGTCTCCACGGGAATTGTCTCCTGATTTCTTTTTAGAGGTCAGGGTACGACTGTATACATCTTACCCTCCCCAAACCCTGCCTAAATGCGTGATATATTGGGTATGTTTGGTTTTTAGTGGCCATTCAAAATTTCAGTGCCGGAATAGGTTATTCTCGTTTTTGAATTGAAAGTTTTCGGGAGAAGCGCAGTCGTTCTTGTTCCAGTCCGAAACCCCATTTTTTTTTCAAATGACCACAATTGGGAATTAGATCCGGGAATAGATTGTTCTCATCTAGTACCGAAATTTTTTGTGAGCAGCAAGGACAATACCATTCTCATCCCAAAATCCTAAAAGAGATTTTCGAGATTTTGAGATTCCTGAATTTCGTTTTCCCAAATGATCACCCCTAAATCCGAGGCCATATCATTCAAAAGGCTCAAATCATTCAGTCATTCACATATATTTATTTATTTGATCATATTTCTCATTCATTCATTCATTTTTTTAAATCAAACATTCCAAGGCCTCGATATTTTCCATTCAAACTATCATGTTCACTCAATCTTTGTAATTTACATGAGATAACATATTCATCTGTATTATAGTCATAGACATAAAAAAAGGACAATTGATTACCTAGAAATTTAAATGTCATGTGAAACAGCAGGAGACAGCAGGAGTCTACTATACGACTCTAGCAAAGTTATGACGGTGGGTGGGGTTTGGGTAAATTCTTTGTCTTGTAACATTGCATAAGCAGTTGGTTCATTGCTTTGTTTGTTATCATTTACAATTACAAGTACCTTTCGTCCTTTACATAATAATAATACCTTATTTGCTACCTCTCACTATGCTACCTGCCTCATAAACAAAGGAATGGGGTGAAGCAATGAAACAAATTCAGTTGCAAGTTTTTTATACATCT
Source organism: Pinguicula moranensis (assembly GCA_028565015.1). NCBI lineage: Eukaryota > Viridiplantae > Streptophyta > Magnoliopsida > Lamiales > Lentibulariaceae > Pinguicula > Pinguicula moranensis. The sequence continues at coordinate 4,742 of JAOWBN010239683.1, forward strand.
TTCTATCTTTTGTGGGTTTCTTTAGGTTTTGGGGGGATGAATCAGAGTAGGTTCTAATATTTAGGCAGGGTTTAATGTAGTCTGTAGTTTTCCAAATTCACTCCGCACAACTTACCCAATATATTACCAATTAAGTTGGGGTTTGGGGCATATGTATGCAGCATTGCCCTTATAATTACACAAATAGGTTATTTTCGTTGCGGCCCAATATATATTATGTCATTTGATGTATGGATTCCAACAACTTTATTAATTGAAGCATTGAAATTTAATAGATTTACTTTGATTTAGCCCATTGTTAGCACAAAATTAAAATAATTATTAATGACGACTATTTCATCTCTATTTGCAATTAAGTTGAGGTATGGGGTCAGATGTACGCAGTCTGGCCCTTATAATTACACAAATATGTTATTTTTTTGTTCTGTTGGGAATACTGAATTATTTATGAGGTTATGAATGTATGATATTTAAATTTTTAAATAATTACAACATTGTCATCATAAAAAATACTCCAAAATTTACCCCATAGATGTTTTTGACTTTATTTTTATTTTTTTACTTTTTTACCGCCAAAGTCAAAAGTCAAACGTTAAAAATCAAAATAGCAAACATTCCAAATAGATTTTTTCACCGCCAAAAGTCAATAGGTGATTTTCAATGGAATTTACAAACATCCACTAATTTATGTAATTCAACTTATTGTCCAGAATTCAATTATATTTTATTATTTTAATAATTAAAATGATTTAATATAGCATTAGTGGCTGTAGTTTAGTGGTCAGAATACCACGCTGTGACCGTGGTGACCTGGGCTCGAATCCCAGCAGCCACACTTCTTTTTATTTTTTTTTTTATTTTTTTTATTTTTTTTATTTTTTTTTTATTTTTAAGGAGCTGACATTTGTTGGTGTATCTTATGTCTCTTCATTTATGACAAAATCTTGATCCAATCTTGTTGCAGAAAATAAAATGCCATCCTTATTATTATATGTCATGAAATTGTTTTTCAGCTGGCATTTCAAGTCTCACGCAACTCAACTACTTTAAACTTGTTAATCTAAAATGAAAAATAAATAAATAATAAACAGTAATGGAATTAGTGTCGGCAAGGCAAGAGAGATCAACTCACTTATTATAATAGGTTAATGCACACACCACGTATACGGCTGGATTTGATTGAGAATCTCAGAAGGTTATATGAAACAATGCATTTATAATTGAATTGAAATATTCACCATTTTAAATTTGGAGTTGACTCCAGAATTCTGATTTATAGGAATAATTCCACACCTAATTGGTTAGAATGGAAAACTTTTATAGGTACCTGACTCAGTTACACCAAATTTATTTTTTGTTATGCGCACTGATTTAGTTATTAAGTTATGTACCAGATCATTCTTAACTATACTGGAGGGTACGATACATAGACATAACATACAGCTAATTATCAAGAGATCAACTAATGACATCTGCATTGTCGGTCTAGGATTCTGATTGATTTGTATGCACTCCTATTTATTTATTACTTCATCTTTAACTTTGTTTTTCTGTTGTAAATAACTTTATATTATATATAAAATTTTAACTTATAAAAAAAGTGTTATAAATGTTTTACTTTGTTTGATTTTTTTAAATACATTTTGATATTTACTTAATAGATGTCCTTTTTTTTTGTAGACTCTTCGAGTTGGGTTTCTCTATGAAAACATTCTCTTTATTTCTTTTTGAATAAGGACGGCATACATCTTACTCTTTTCATATTTTTTGTTGGCGGACGAGATTTATTGGGTATGTTTAGTTTGATTTTATTTTATTTTTTTGCGCCAAAAAAATAAATAATTTCCCATCTAATTTTAGAGAATATTTTTTTTTCTGTCAATGTGGGTTACGAAATTATGTTTTCATTGAATCCGCTTTTAGCAAATTGTCGCAGACAGCTCATGAAAGGGACATGGACGGACCACAAACTTCGTCCCTCCATTGGTCCACCACGTGGCTAATCTTTGGACGTCGATCATGGAGACCTCGCTTCTGTCGGCGGAGGTGGCGCATCTTAGACTGGTGCGCCGTATAATGTACACAGTAGTGACTCTCTGGATTCACGTCTAATTTTACTGACCGTAAAAAAAGCGTTTGGCGTAGCCTCTCAGCTTTCCACCGACAGAAAACGTAGGTCCCACGCGTGAATGACACGATAATACCTCGCGTGGCTCATAATACTTCAAAAGACAGTGGGTTCCAGATCAGATGCATACGTGGCAATAAGTTTTATTGACTGTTCTTTACTTTATTTATTTTGACCGTTGAACTTTTTTTTGGGGATAACCGATGGTATCCGACTATTTATCGATTAGTCCATGATGATCCGTTCAACCAACTCTCCGGACTAATAAGGCAAACCGTTGACCGAGCATACTCAGTCATAAAACGGGAGTTTGGCCCCAACGAATTCGCACCCCTACTGAGAGTCGAACATCTTTGCTTTATAAGAGTTTTTTTATAATTAAAGCTTTTTTTTGTGTTTTTATATATAAATACCAAATTGGCTAAATTACAAAAAAATAAAGCTGGTCTAGAGGGCCTAAAAACTATTTTTTTTAAAAAAAGTTAATACTGATTCCTACTCAATCATGATTAGACTAAAATTTACATTTTGAGTCCATGCTCTAATCCCAATATCCCAATATGCCTCAAAAATGGCCTTCTCAAATAGCGTATCAGGTCAGATATGACAAGTGACTTGACGCTACCTGTTATTGTTACTATCATTGTTCTTCTCAAGACAGTGATTCGGTGAGGCTCCCATGTGTGCATGGGTGCACATGGATGGTGAGCCGGATTGGGGGCGGGAGATGCACAGAGACGACACGAGTAGTAGGTCGCACTAGGGGCAACAAAGGCGGTGGGATGCGCAGGGACGGCACGAGTAGTAGGTCGCACTGGGAGCAATAGCGGCGGTGGGACACGCGTGAGCAGTGAGCCGCATAGGGTACGCTTTATAAGATATTAGTTAATGTCCTCTATAAGAGTTAGCTAAACACCAACTAAGATATTATTTATGACTATAACCTAATTTCTCAGACATCATAAAAAAAAGATCAACCTAACGTCTAACAATCAATGCATTGGAATTTCACTATTTTTTTCACGTAAAAAAACAACAAATGGTGGAAGAATTAAAGTATTTAAATCAAAACGTGTGCCCCATTATTTAAAGGGTCCACTCTCTCTGTCAGCAACATCAAAATTGAAAAAATAAATAAAAATGAACCACACTGATCCATGTGGGTGCATCTCTCGAGTCCCTAATGTGACAAGAAACTATAATATTCCTCATGATTGATTGAATTAATCTAATGAATTATTAATACATAATTACCATCATCCATCAATAATTTTGTTTGTAGACTTTCGCATACTTTTGATCCTGTCAAGGCTATTGGCTTATCAGTTAATTTAATATTACTTTTGATGTAATATTATAAGTTTGCTGACACTCATGCATTAAATCAAGTTAATGTGCATTGATTATTGAATTTATTTAAAATTAATTGGTTGTGTCTAGACTTTGAAAGTACGGGAAAAAAATTAAAATAAGAATAGCCCTACAAGGCATACGTGAGCAGATTTAATGGGTATTTTGTGCAGTATTCTTATGTTTATAATTGGCTAAGCATTTTTTTTAAAAAATGAGTTATTTTTTTTTGAAAAAAAGTGTTTATAAACCAATTATAATTTTCAGAAGAATGCGCAAAATAGGGGTTAAGTACTTGAATTCACATGGCAATGCTTTTTTTGTGAAGCAGGTTGCTAAAGAAAAGTCAAACTATCGATTAGCTTAAATAAGTCAGATAATTGAGAATTGAGACGATTTCGGGTAGTGTAATAGAGATTTTATCGGGAATCAAGACATGTATGGTTAACGTGAAAATAGGGATGGATTTGGATTTAGATTTAGGTAGTGTAATATACCCAATTTTTTTAATTTAACGAGAATTCAAAATTTTGGATCGAAAACGAGACCAACAATCGAATTAGGCAAGCCGAATTTTTTGGAAATTATTAAAAATTTAATAAAAAATTCAATAAAACTACTAAAATATAATTAAAATTTAAAAAAAAAATATTTTTTTGAATTAATAAATTAGGTAGGGTAGGGGGTAATCCGAGGGGTGGCCCCCCTGGGTACGCCCTTGCTAAGAACAACCTTGTTTAAAGATCTTGATTTGGACAACTTTACTTTTTTTTAAAAATACTAAAGTCTAGAGAAATTAGATAAATAAGCAGTTTTTAACTCTTTTTTTTCTCTCTATATTTAATCACTTTTTCAGAACACATAAATTGTCTAAAATAATGCCTTGAAAAATGAATTCTTGCAACCGATTTGGGAGGAGGTCTTGAGTACTGTAGTAAGACCTTGGACCAAAACAGTTATCTTCTTCAAAATTTTACTGATGGCGCCACCATGACCGGGTGGTCGCCGCCCCCCAACACCGTGAAGAGGGCGGGGCCCACCTAAAACAAGGTACTGTTACAGTCATTCTTAATGCTTCTTCTCTCAGTCCAACACCAACCATACTAATCTTCGTTGCTCTTCCTGGCGACTGGTGTATTGCACGTTGTGCCCTCTTTAACTCTTCTCTCTCTCTGTGTGCCCACTGTTAATAATCCTTACAGTTACCTGTTTCTTTTTTATCAACTTCTTCATATATATTTTTTTATCGTGTTTTCATTATTATTTGTCGGTCGAACGAACATAGTTTATTTTGTCTTTGTCGATCCCTTCTTCAACTACCTTGTCATGTGGTTCTCTGATCCACACAACCAAAGAAAAGACAGAGAGAAACCCTTTATCGTGAACAGGGTGTTCTTGTCAAGAAAAGAATCACAGGGAAAAAAAAAATTAAAACCACCCTCCACCCCCCCAAAAACAAATCTTTATATCAAAACCGACATTTTGTTTCACCAAATGTAATAAAAACTCGTATTGTTCTCTTCGTTGTCTGTTAATGCATCATTTTCAGCTCATTGTATAACATGGAGCAGGTGTGCTTAATAAGAGAGGAAAGAGTAAACAGCGAGAGGCATTGTGTGTTGCCTCACTGTTCTTCTCTGGCTTTCTCCAAAATGGGAATGATTTAAAAAGGTTCTCTCTTTTGTAGCTCCCTCTATCTTCCCACTGATTCTCAAGAAGGGGAGTTTGAAGTTCTATGTTTTCTGGGATGGATACTAATGGAAGGCTTGTAGCTGGTTCGCATAACAGGAATGAGTTTGTTCTCATCAACGCTGATGAGATTGGAAAAGTGAGTTCCTTGAAACATTTCTTTGTTTTTAGTTGGAAATTTCTGCTCTTTGATCTTCTTTCTCTTGGTTTGAAAATTGTTGATTCTGATAAAAAAAAATGTCATCTTTCCTAGATGTCAGTGCCAGTCAAAATTCTTCAACACAGTTACAAAACTTCGTGTTGACCTCCAAAACTGAATTTAAAGCCTCATTATATTGCTCTTCAACGTAAGCTCAACGGTCGGAAAGCCTTGATTTCTTGATGGGTTTTTGTTTGGCAGGTGACTTCTGTACAAGAATTGAGTGGTCAGATTTGTCAAATCTGTGGAGATGAGATTGAATTCAACGTAGATGGGGAGCCATTTGTTGCTTGCAATGAGTGTGCATTTCCTGTTTGTAGACCTTGCTATGAATACGAAAGAAGGGAAGGAAATCAAGCTTGCCCTCAATGCAAAACCAGATACAAGCGCATAAAGGGTAATTCTAATTTCTTCTCCTTTGCTCGTAAAAAATTGCTTCTTCTTCTAATGATTTAATTTGACCCATTTTCACCCAATTTCAGGGAGCCCTAGAGTTGATGGAGATGAAGACGAAGACGAATTTGATGATGAGCATGAATTTGACTACAAAGGAAACGAGCATTTTCCTGAAGCTGCTTTCTCATCTCGCCATCATATCACCAGAAGTGCCTCTGGAATCACCATTCCTCCAGAACTGGACAATTCAGCTGTCAATTCCGAAATCCCTCTCCTTACTTATGGTGAAGAGGTAGATTTCAGTTCAGACTCTTGAATTTTTCTGACTCGTTTTGTCCATTACAAAATTTGATGAAAAATCAAAATCTTGGTGCAGGATGATACGATTTCAGCCGATAAACATGCTCTCATCATCCCCCCGTTTACAGGCCGTACTAAGCGAGTTCATCCAGTGCCATTTACAGATACATCCATGACTACTTGTAAGCATTATTATTTTTTTCTTCCCTTTTTCATGTTTTAGTGTTTCTTGTTGATCAGAATTTGATTGTTGTGGACTCATGTAGTTCCACCACGGCCGATGGATCCGACCAAGGACTTAGCAGTATACGGGTATGGCACTGTTGCTTGGAAGGATAGAATGGAGGAATGGAGGAGAAAGCAGAATGAAAAACTCCAAGTTGTTAAGCATCAAGGACAAAAAGACAGTGGAGATGAACTGGATGATCCTCATTTACCCAAGTAGGTCCACTCTTCTTTTTGGCTCTTGTTCATCATGTGCTGTATAGAGTGTCGGTGACCTTGCATTTAATGATTTTATTTTCCGAATTCTTTTCTTTAATTATTTATTATATGACCACCTAGTTGACTGGTAGTTGGAGCTACTACTCCTGTTGGCATTATTCTGATAATACTTTGAAATGTACTCGTTAGAATTTTTGTGCCCTGGCTATTATATGGCATGACCACCTAATGCTTTTAAATGTTACTGAATCTAGTATTGATGTGTATTTGATGATATATCAACTATTGATATGTATTTGCTCAATACAGTTCTTTTAGATATGTAATCGGCTATTATATTGCTACCCTTCTTTAGCTTTTCATGGTGGAGAGCTATGCACTTCCCTTGTAAATTGACTTAACCATCTTAAATGAAAATATACTGAAACGCAGTTTAACTGTCTGTTGATAAATTAGCTTAAAATGATAGTTATCCTTTCAATGTGAGGCATCAAAGAGTTTATAACACAAGCTGAAGATAATGGAAGTTGGTCTAGAGTTTAGTGTTTCTGGATAATTAATCTAGTAAATCGGCTGTTAACAAGATGAGTTAGTGTTTCTGGAGTTACAATTTCTGCTCAATGAGCCTAATGAGTTTCATTTGGTGTTTAGAATTATCAGCCATGTTAACTTTCACTTTTATGGTTACCTCACAGAACGGATGAAGGAAGACAGCCGCTTTCTAGGAAAATACCAATTCCTTCAAGCAAGATAAATCCTTACAGAATGGTTATTCTACTTCGAATGGCGATTCTTGGATTATTCTTTCACTATAGGATTCTTCACCCTGTGACAGATGCATATGGATTGTGGCTAACATCTATTATATGTGAGATATGGTTTGC
>JAOWBN010239693.1:0-12129 GCA_028565015.1 Pinguicula moranensis
CATCGCTCCCAAAAGCAGCTATAGGCTTGCTAAGACTGGAAAAGACGGGATTACCAAACTTACGATTATGCTGATTTTTGTTTGGTGGTCTATGTAAAGGATTACCGTCCTTAACGGTGGAAACCATTTTTATTTAATGCACTATTTTTATTTTAAAAAAAAGGGTAAGGCCGCGTACATCTAACCCTCCAGACCCCAACTTAGTTGGGAATATATTGGGTACATTGTGGATTGTGGATTCCTCCAACAGAAAAAACTTATCCTCCGTCGTATGCGAGTTTGGTCTAATTTGTCAACCCAGGTAGTTGTCTTCTTTGCTCCAACAGAGATTTGATGGTTATCGAAGAGTATTCCGAGAGACTGAACCCAAGTGAAGTCCTACGCATGTTCTCATTTTTATTTACCATGGCATATGAAATTGGTCGAAATAATTGTTTGATTTTTTGCTTGTCTTTGTACAAAGTGTTAAACTTATAGGAAAAACTTAGAATTCTAATTAGAAGGGTTCAAATCAATTTAAGGAAAGGATCAGTCTTTGATCCTTTCATTTTACAAGGTTTAGACTTTGATATCTTCCTAATTTGCTAGTCTATCACTCCCCTCAAGTTGAGTTGTCGGGACTTCGATACCCAACTTGTACAAGACTTCATGAAATGATTGTCCGATTACTATCAATAGATCTGCCCGTTGATCTTCTGATCGTACAAAAGATAGACACACAGTCTCTTCTTCAAGTTTTTCTTTTATGAAATGTTTGTCTACCTCAATATGTTTGGTGCAATCATGTTAAACCTGATTTTCAAAGATGTTGATGGTAGCTTTGTTGTCACACATGAGTGGGCTGGCGTCATTCTCCGGAAATCCTATTTGAGTTACCAACTTTCTCAGCCATAGTACTTTAGTCAACTCTCTCGCTATGCTTCTGCACTATAGAGGGCTACCACCTTTTATTTTTTACTTTTCCATGTCACAAGATTTCCTCCAAGTATCGTAAAATATCCTGAGGTGGACCGTTTGTCAGTTTGACTTCCGGCCTTATTAGCTTATACTTGAATTTTTAAGTTTCCATTCTCCTGAAACATGATTCCTCATCCTGTTGTTTCTTTCAAGTATCTGACAATTCTCAATGTTTCTTCCATATGCCCTTCCTGTGGTTTGTGTATAAATTGGTTGATCACTCCTACTGAATAAGCAATATCAGGTCTGATGTGTGATAAATAAATCAGTTTTTCAACCAATCTCTGCTATTTTTTCCAATCTGCAAGAAGGGCCACATCTTCTATCCTCGGTTTGTGATTCGCCATCATTGGTGTATCAGCATGTTTACATTCCATCAAGTCTGTCTCAGCTAAAAGATCTTGGACTTATTTTCTCTTAGAAATGAAGATCCATTTGGATGATCATAAGACCTCAACTCCATGAAAATATTTTAATCCTCCTACGTCTTTCATTTCAAATTATCAAAATAAGTTCTCTCGAAGATTCTTGGTCTCCTCGGTATCATCTCCAGTGATTACCATATCATCCACATAAATAATCAGACAGGTAATCAGTTTTCCTTTTCTCTTCAAGAATAGGTTATGGCATGAATTGCTTTGTATGTACCCATATTTTTGCATAGCTAAACTGAATCTTCCAAATCACGCTCTTGGAGACTGCTTCAGACCATACAAGCCTTCTTCAGCTTGCACTTTTCTCCTTTCTAGAACTTATTCGAGAACCCAGGCGGAGGTTTCATGTACACTTCTTCTTCAAGATCCCCATGTAGAAAGGCATTTTTTACACTAAACTGGTGTAGTAGCCAATCTTGATTTGCAGTGATTGAAAATAGTGCTCGGACCGTATCAATTTTGGCTACTGGTGAAAAAATCTCTGAGTAGTTGATACCATAAGTTTGAATGTATCCTTTGGCCACCAACCGGGCTTTATATCTCATAATTGTCACGTATGCTCTGTGTTTGATTGTAAATATCCATCTGCACCCAAATTTCTTTTTTGCAGGTAGCACACATTTTTTCCACATTCCATTTTTGTTTAGGGCAACCATCTCAGCATTCATTGCCTCCCGCCATTCCTTACTCTCCTGGGCTTCATGCATTGTTCTCGGAACCTTCTCAGAGTGCAATGTTGTACTAAATGACTTGGGTATCTGAGATAGACTCTCAGTGACCAGGTTAGCCATGGGGTACCTGGATGTTCGTGGGATATGCTCAGGTTCATGTCACTTTGGAGGAATACCTTGTGAGCTTCTGTGAGGTAGGATGTATTGATCCTGTGGTGCTGCTGGTTCTTCTACAAGATCAGAGCAACTAGCTTGCACAGTGTAAGATAAAGGATTATCATAGATACTTACCCGAGGACATTCAGATAGGGATGGCGTGGTTTCTGGCATGGAAGGTTGTTCTATGTTATCAGTTATAACTTCGGTAGCCTCCCGTCCCGCTACCTCCACTAGAACAAGTAACCGACTCAGATGATCATCTGATGATGTCTCTCCTGATCGACTGAGTGGTAGAGTAAAAATATTTGGTTTCAAGGAAATCGCGGTCCATAGTATTATACATCCGGTGAGTAGGTGGATGGAAACAACGATATCTTTTTTATTGATCCCATAACCCAAAGACACACTTAAAAGCACATGGATCTAATTTGGTACGCCTAGTTTTGGGGATATGAACATAGACTGAACACCCAAACATTTTAGGTGGTAGAGTTAGAGCAGCCGAGATTTGTGTTTGGAGCTTGAGGATTTTTGTGGGGTTGCAGTTGATAAGGTATATTGCGGTAGCTACTACCTCAGGCCAGAAGGATTGGGGTTCGAGACTCAATCATCAAGTATTGAGTAGTTTCAAGGATGAGCCAATTTTTACGTTTGGCCACACCATTTTGTTGAGTGAGAGAACACGTGGTTTGGTCTACAATACCAATTTCTGAGAAGAATTGTTTCATAGGCTGATTGACAAATTATCCCTCATTGTTAGAATGGAGGATCCAAATTTTCTGTTGGAACTGTGTTTCAATCATGGTATAGAACTCACAAATTTTTTTGAACACCTCAGATTTATGTTGAAGAAAATAAATTCACTTCATCCTAGTGCAATCATCAATGAAAAGTAGAAAATATCGAAAACTACCCGTACTGGTCCCCGTTGCTGATTCCCACACATCAGAATGAACCGTGAAAAAAATAGTATTGGTGCGAGTATTATTCGATAAATAAGGTTGCCGGTGGGTTTTTGGCAAGTAGCATGTATCACATGAAAAAGAGATGTTCTTTGTGAAATGGGGAAACAGTAATTTGAGATAACTGGTGGAGGGGTGTCCCAGTCATCGGTGCCACAACCAAACTTGTCGATTAGGTGTGCAATGTGCAAGCATCGCAAAACTTGAATTGGTTACCTCATCAACATAGTATAGGCCTCTGCTCAGTGCCACGTCAAAGGATCTCTCGTGTCCGAATATCCTACAGTAAACAAAAGTGAAGATAGATCAGTATGCGGCGGTTCAATTCATTCGTCATACGGCTTACAGATAAGAGTTTGCAGGACAAAGATGGCACATAAAGACAGTTGGATAATTTGAGATTCGGAGAAATCTCAACTGTTCTTGCTTCAACCACTTGTGAGACGCCCCATTGGCTATTTGGAAAAAAAAATTCAATGCACTGATGACGTGAAGATATCCTCAGATGTGTTGGCCCTAGTGTCAGTGGACCCATAGTGAAAGAGCCATCGTCCCCCGGTTTGTTGGGATTTTTCACAAGCTGAGTAGACAATGGATGGAGTGATCCCATCATAGTCATTATCTGGGGTAAGATCAAAACATCCGGGTCAAAAAATTTGGGATTTGCAAGGCACAGTTATTTTTCTTGGAATTTCTGATTTATTTGAGCTGGATAGGGTGTTTTGTGGGGCTTGTGTACTTTGTTGGGTGCATTTGAAATTTTCTGGAAGTTATGAGGGTGTATCTGGGATTTCGGATACTCCAGAGGGGTGTTGTAATTTCGGGAGATTGGTGGGGATGTATAAGAGGTTTCTAGTAGTGCAAGGACCATAATGGAATTTATGGGAATTTGTGGGGCGCTATCATGTCCAGACCAATTCGTGGAGGGCGTATCGGGACTTCAAGAAACATGATGAACTGATCTACAAAACTATTAGAAACGCGAGGGCATAATTGCAAAGATTGGTTATTAGGGTTCGAGAATGTCGAAATATTCTCGACCCTTCTACTTGCGCCGTCCTGCATCATTCCATTTTTCTCTCTGTCCATCGTGGCTACTGCCCTGAATCAAGGCTGGGTCGTCTAGTTTCCATCGTCACTGGTTGAGACTTCACTATTTCCTATGGTGCTGATGCCAATGCCCGATTTGCGACTCTTGTCTTTGAAGTACCAATCGGGATACCCAATTTTTTAAAAACACCGCTCGGTCATGTGGCCGGATCTTTGGTAGTCGGTGCAGTAGAGTTTGGATTTTTCGATGTCTCCTCCCCGGGATGATGATTTGGCCGAGTGTTTGACTGGATCTTACCATGATTTGGACGTAAAACCACTGCCAATGCCTTGAGATGCCTCACCGCTGGTGAGGTGTCTAGGGTTGAGGATTTGTGGGTGAGCCGTCTCAAGCCAAAACGCAGTGTACGCTATTTCTACCAAGGGCAGGGGGTAGCTTTGAGTAGATCCGATTTAAAAGCATCGAATTTTCGGTTGACTCCGGCAAGAAACTAAAACAATCGTGTTTCTTGCTGGAGGTAATTGAAAATCGTGACATCCTCCAGGCACTTCATGGGGTTCAATTGGTGTCTATCCATTTCCTGCCACATTCGCTGTAGGGTAGTGTATAACTCCTCTAGTGAGCCCTGACTTTGTGACTGGCAGTTCGCTCGGATGACAAGGTCGAATAGTCGTAGTGAGTCATTCTCACTATTGTAGGTTTAGGCCAAACCTTCCCATAGTGTTTTGGCAGTGAAAAAAATGTGTATTTGTCGAGTAGATTAGGGTCAATTGCCCCTAAGATACTCAAGCGGATGTTAAGATCCACAACTTTCCATTTGAGAAAAAATTGGATCATTCTCTGGTGGGAGGGTTGGTTGTGATTTGGCTGAGCTTTCTCTGTCCCCCAATTGCCATCTTCATTAGTTTGCTCAATGGTGGATAGTTGTGATGAGTGAGTTTTAGGCTAATTGTAATGGGTTGGTTGGATTCTGTTGGAGGTTTGATTTGCTGAAGAATTTGAGCAAAGTGGTTTGATAGTTCTTCCATGGCTGGGCTCACTGGTGATGCCGCCGGAAGAACATGAGAGGTTTGGTTGCCAGTTGTCCTCAGCTTGACAATAAGATTCGCCACTAGATGATGAGGTTTTGTGGCTTGATCAATTGGATCGAGCCAATGGCGTTGATACCATGTTATCTCTGGCTTAGGAAATTGGTCTAAACAATTGTTTGATTTCTTGGTTACCTTTTTACATTTTACAAAGTGTTAAACTTATAGGAAAATCTTAGGATTCTAATTATGAAGGGATCAAATCTTTGATCATTTCCTTTTACAAGGTTTAGACTTTGATCCCTTTCTAATTTACCTAGTCTAACAATTTCTCATTCCAATGAAGTGAGCATTGATGTGGAGGTTGCAATCTGAAACTATGCAGAATTCTCTTCCCCTTTTTCCGTGGAAGTAGAAAGTAATCCCATCTGCACCCACAAATTTGGGGTCCTGGCAAACAGCTCCAAGCCTATTGCAATATGATCATAGAGGTATAAAGATTACAAGTCAATGTGACGTATTCAGGATTTTGTTATTATGATTAACAGAGTCATGGATGATGAGCTTACTGCATACTGGACTGCACGTGACACAATCAACCTCACAATTATCGGGGTAAGAAGCTGGACAATGGTGCTCACGGTAATAGCAACTCTTGTATGATCTGTTCTTTGGCAGCCTCTGAGCTATCTGGAGGAGGAGGAGAGCTTGGTGTAGGCACAGCTGAAGGAGGTGAGCCAGAAGTGGCTCCTGGTAGAGGAGGAGAGCTTGGAGTAACCATCGGCAGAGGGGGGAGACCTTGGAGTGACCACCGGCGGAGGAAAAGGTAAGCTAGGAGTGACCACTGGCGGAGGAGGTGATCTAAGAGTGACCACTGGCGGAGGAGGTGATCTAACAGTGAACACCGGCGGAGGAGGAGGTGGGTTGCTCCCAGGGTTGTTGGATGAGGCATACAGGTAGGCTTACCTTCCACAAAATCAACAGAGCAGTTCTTTGTTCAGTCAACAGGGCAGTAAAGGTCCTTACTACAGGTCTTCTTGTAGTGTTCTTCTTTGCACTTGACCTTGTATTGCTTGGGTGATGGTGGAGGTGGTAGAGATGGAGGTACACATACTGGCTGGCATGATCTGCAGTCAACAACACAGGTGCGTAGGCAATCGTCAAGGCAGCAAAGGTCCTTGTGGTAACACAGTCTGAGAAATTTTTATCTTTGCACTTGACCTTCTTAGGTTTGTAGCGTTGTCCCTCGGCCAAGGCCACCATGTCGTTCTTAATATATCTTGTACCTTATTCTAGTCTTGTGAGAATAGAATGGCCTCCTTTTATAAGGGTTTGTCAAAATATTTGAGTGCACTTCAATGTAGCATGAGCAGGTGGGAAATTCATTTTTAAGTTGCTTTGCATCTAACGTTGTATATTTTTTTATTAATCGATGTTTTGCATTGAAGAGATGTCGAAGTCAACTTTGATTTGCATGTTATTTTCTCTTTCATCCCCATTTGACCAACTTGTGCTGTGATGGCGAAGACACCACCTGAAGTCGATAACAAGAAGAAAGTCGGAGCGAGTGAAGATGTGCAAAGAAACTGGTATGTTACAATTTTAAGTGGTGCTCGTGTGCTATGAACTTGAAACTGTAAGAGATGAGCTGAACTTTTCATTCTTCTCAAGCTTATGGTTTACAAATGGTTCTGCAGAATTTATACAACAACTAGCTATGTATAAAATCTTTACAAGTCAATCTAAATTGCTATTCTTGTATATGAGTTGTTTTGTGATTTTTGATGTCAAGATTATGTTGCTGTGTAGATGCAAGAATCTAATTGCTTTGGATAGAGTGGTGTTGACTTGTGATATCTTGGTCTTGGTGTTTGCTGATAGAAGTAGTACTGATGCTACTGATTTCAGCCTTGGATAGCGTATCATATGTATGGTCAACACCCCCCGCAAACCGAGCGTAGGATTGAAGACTACATGAAGTTTGGAGCGAAAGAACTCAAAGGATTCGCAAGCCAGACTCTTGGTAAGTAAATCAGCAACCTGAAGATAAGAGGGAATAAACTGTATGCGGAGAGTACCAGCAAGAACCTGTTCACGAACAAAATGATAATCGAGTTCCACATGTTTGGCACGTTTATGGGAAACGGGGTTAGTGCTTAAAAAAATGGCACTCTTGTTATCACAGAGGAGAATAGGTGGGCAGGATAGAGAAACACCCAAATCAGACAAAAGGTGCGTGAGCCCAAGTACTTCTGCAGCAGCGGAAGCAAGAGCACGATATTCGGACTCACAACTAGAACGAGAGACAGTGTGTTGCTTCTTGGCACTCCAGGCAATTAAATTGTTACCCATGTATATAGCAAACCCAGAGGTGGAGCGGCGAGTATCCAGACAACCGGCCCAATCTGCATCAGTATAAGCAACTATGGAGCAGGGATCAGAAGAAGTAGTAAAGCGTAAACCCATAAGTATAGTGCCTTTCACATAGAGAAGAATACGCTTTACGCCTGAAGATGAAGATCAGTGGGAGCATGCATGTGCTGACTGACGGAGGTGACAGCATAGGACAGATCCAGCCGAGTAATAGTGAGATAGTGTAGGGCTCCCACAAGGGATCGATACAAGGTCGGATCTGGAAGAGGATCACCATTAGATGAGAGGTACTGAGAGACGACCATAGGTGTACTGACTGGTTTGCTGTCCAAGAGTTGAGCACGTGCAAGAAAATCCCGAGCATACTTCAACTGACTGAGAAAAAGGCCATCATCGGTAAAGGTAGCTTCAAGACAAAGGAAATAGGTGAGAGAACCAAGATCCTTGAGAGCAAATTCTGAGTGTAGTCGATGAACAAAACGATCCAGAAGCAAATAACTACTGCCTGTAACAATGATGTCATCAACGTAGAGAAGTAAGTAGATGACGGCAGAAGCACGAGAGAAAATAAATAATGAAGTGTCAGCACGGCTACAGACAAAACCCAGTGTGCTAAGAAAGGAGCTGAAGCGCTCAAACCAGGCACGAGGAGTTTGTTTAAGACCATAAAGCACTTTCTTGAGATGACATACATGATCAGGGAATTGTGGATCAATATAGGCAGGGGCTACTCCATGTAAACATCCTCAGTAAGATGACCACTGAGAAATGCATTCTTGACATCCAATTGACGAAGTGACCATCGGCGAGAAATGGCTAGAGAGAGAACAGTTCGAACAGTGGTAGCTTTGACAACAGGACTAAAAGTGTCAAAATAATCAAGACCAGGGATCTGAATGAAGCCACGAGTCGAGTTTTAAGGCGCTCCACAGAACCATCAGAGAGATATTTGGTGCGGAACACCCATTTAGACCCAACAACGTTGGGATGAGGGGAACGGGGAACAAGATCCCATGTTTGATTTTGATGAGCAGTGATCTCGTCATCCATAACATCGATACAAGCAGGATGCTTGGCAGCGGACTTGAAACCACGAGACTCCGTTGATGCTAATAAAACAGGAAAAAGACCAGAGGGAAGAATATCATAGTGGTCAGCAATAAAACAGGAAACACACCAGCCTTTGCACAGGTAATCATGTGGTGAGAGTTACCAGAGGGAGGGGAGGGGAGGTTGAGGAAGATGGTGCAGGTAAAATGTCAGGGGCAGAGGAAGGAGAAGAAGATGAAGAGGAGATAGATGAGAAAAGGAGATCAGGTGAAGGGCAAAGGGTGCAGGGAGAGGAGGGAGGTGATGGTGGGGTTGGAGGCGAAGTAGTAGGAGGGTCAGAGGAGTTGGAGGAGGAGATAGTAGAAGGGTCAATGAAGGTGGAGAGAGTAAGGTAGGAGATGGAGGAGAGAGGGGAAGAATGATGAAAGGGATAACAGGTTTCATCAAATCGCGCATGATGTTAAATGTATAAGCGGGAAGAGGTGGAATCAAGACAACGAAACCCTTTGTAAGTGGAGTTGTAACCTAAAAAGACACAGGGAAGACTCCGTGGGGAAAATTTGTGAGGGGCATAATCACGTAAACAGGGAAAGACCTGATAGCCAAAATGATGAAAGTGATCATATAGTGGAGTGATACCATAAAGAGTCTCAAAAGGAGAAATACCTGCAAGAATAGGTGATGGTAACCGATTGATGATGTAGGCCGTTGTACTGAACGCATGAGAGTGAGACCCATTTCAGTGATGTGATGGTGTTTGCGTTCGGCACGCTCATTTTGTACAGGAGTATAGGGGCAGGATATTTGATGATGAATACCATGAGTACGAAGATGGTGTTGAAAACGACTACTAGAAAACTCAGTGCCACCATCGCTTTGAAATTTTTGAAGATTAGTAGAGAATTGTTTTTCCACAAATGCATGAAAATGAAGAAATACGTTAAAGAAATCAGATTTGCATTTCAGGGGATAAAACCATGTGAATCTAGAGTAATCATCAACAAAAATAACGTAATAACGATAACCAGTAGTAGACGTAACAGGTGATGGGCCCCAAAGATCACAATGTACTAAAGCAATTGGCCGAGAGGCACGATTATCACTAGTGACAAAGGGCAATCGATGGCTCTTGTCCATTTGACAGGATGTACAAAGTCCGGGGGAGGGGTGCACTGATGGTAGCAAAATACGACCCTGACTACGTAATAAAGACAAAATAGAAAATGAAGCATGGCCTAACCTAGCATGCCATAGGTCAAAAGGGCTGGACAGGGAACCGGCCTGGATAGTAGAGACAAAAGTTGGGATGCTGCGTTCAAGAACATATAGACCGCCATCACGTTGACCAGTTGCCACCACCTGTCCCGTGTGACGACTCTGAACAATAAAGCAATTATCAACAAAGGTGATAGCAAGAAAGAAATCAGAGGTAAGTTTGCTAATAGACAGAAAAAATTTTGTAGTGTGAGGAACAACCATAACATCAAGTAAAGGTAGTGGAGAGGCAGTAACGGCATTACCAGTATGAGTGATAGACAAGGGTTCACCGTTACCGACAACAACGCAGGATGTACCTGTATAAGGAGTGGCATGATCAAGAGTGGAAGTGGAGGGAGTCATGTGGGCTGAGGCCCCAGTATCCATGTACCAATTAGCAATAGAAGAGGATAAGGAGGGCATGGGCTGAGCAAAAGTGGGCAAGGCAGGCAAGCCAGGATAACTGCCAATAGGGAAGGGGGTTGGACTAGAGGGTGATGGACCCCCGAAATGGGCTGGCTGCATAGGGTATTGGTGGGCTGGGCTGTTGAGATGGGTCGATGGGGCTGCTGGCCCAGGAGAGAAACTGCCAGGAGGATGTGTCCCATAAGATAAAGCTGGCGGCAAAATATATGGTGGGGCTGGAATTGAAGGAGGGAAGTGGGCCGGAGATGTGGCTGGCCCAGGAAGACTGGCAGAGTATGGAGACACATGAGAATTTGGCCCAGGGATTTGGTGCAATGAGGAATAAGCATCCAGTGTGGTCGGCCCATAATAAGGCGGAGCCCCAATCATTTGTCGCGGAACAAACTGTGCAATCTGAGTATTAAGGGCAAAATTGCTTGCGCCATGGCCAGTCGCCGATGGAGAAGCAACCGGACGGGGGGAAGCAGTGGCACCGGAGAACATCTAGGTAGAGTAGCGGCTACCACACGAATCAGCATAATGCCCGTAGGCGCGGCAAATCTGATAGCGCAGCTCCTTGTTGCCGCGACCGCGTCCTCGACCGCCAGACAAGTCAACACCATACGGAGCGGGAGGCTGGAAGTGGGGAGGCCTTGGGGCAGCAGAGAACTGGGCAGCAGCATAAGGAGCAAGATAATGGGAAGGATACGAATGCTGAGGAGGAACAGAGGACGGGAACGAGGTAGGTGACGGGAGTGCGGTTGAAGAAGAAGCACGGATGGAAGGTGATGGAATAGGGGCTAGTGGAGGAGTGGAGACAGAGGCTCCAAAATCAAGAGCAGGGGGGGACGAATTGCCGGGGCTGCGAAGGAAAAAGGCCTGAAAATTCTCAGCACGGGAAAGGATATCCCGAACGGTGGGAAGAAGGTCCTGAGAAAGCTGGGATGCAGTAAATGCAGCAAATTCAGTCCCTAATCCCCGGAGGAACCAGTGACTCTGATCCAATGAAGAAACCGGACGGCCAAGGCCAGCTAAACGCTCTGTGAGCTGAAGAAATTGTCTGGAGAAATCTCGAACAGAAAGTGAGCCCTTTTGGAGATGCTGGAGCTCATCTCGACCGTATGAAATGTTCTTTCAGAAGGCCCCTAGCTATTTTTTTTACAAAATGTACCGCCTAGTTAAACTAGCTAAATTTATTATTTATTAGGTGTTTTTTGTTTATTTATTATTTAAATAATCTTGAGTTTCTTTTCTTATGATTTATGCACGTTTTGAGGTTGACTTTTACGCTTTTCATTGAGTTTAATAATCCTGGGAAGGACCAGTGAAGGAGTATTCTTCGTTGAGAGTTGCCCAAACCTCTCAAGCTGTAAGCTTTCCAGTGATGAGATTGTGAGCGGTTTCTGTGAGAGATGAGATAAGGAGTGAATAAAGGCGCTGATCAATGGCCTCCCATTCAAGAAAAGCTGGATTGGGTTTAGTAGAATCAACAGGATCAGTGGGGGAGGGAGGAAGGATAGGGCCATCAACGTAGGTGAGCAAATTGTGACTCTGAAATAAGCGGCTGACTTGATTCTTCCAGAATGGAAAATTGTGAGCGGTTAATTTGGTGGTGACTAAATGAGAGAAGAGTAAGTGAGGGTGACAGAAGGAAGCGTGTCTGTTGTTTGGGGTAACGCCATGAAGAGCTAAGAGTAGGCAGCAAAGGGATGAGAAGGAGAAGTGAGGATCAGCGGTTAAGCTAATGGAGAAGGCTCTGATACCATGAAGATGTGCAAAGAA
>JAOWBN010239704.1:0-12128 GCA_028565015.1 Pinguicula moranensis
GCGGTGAATCATTGCAGACAGTCCTTCTGCAGCCAAGAGAAATAGAAAAGAAGCAAGGGGGTCGCCCTGTCTAATACTACATGAAGGGTAGAACTCCTTGGAATGGCTGAAATTAATCATGATGGAAGTAGAAGAGGACTCCAACAATCCCTTGATCCACCATTGCCAGCATAAGGGACAGGATTTGCATCAAGTAGTTCCAGTTTATGATATCAAAGGCTTTCTCAAAATCGACCTTGAAGATGAGAACTTCTTGTTTCAGCTTCCTGACCTCGTCAACAATCTCATTTGCAACTAGCACACCATCAGTGAGCTTCCTTCCCTTGATGAAAGCAGTTTGAGATTGACTGATCAAGCCATCCATTACTGAACTGATTTATTTATTTTAATTTCAAAATGTTTTTTTATTTTATTATTTTTCTATGTGTTGTGTCATATTATTTTATATTATTATTTTATTATACTTTTTTAATGATTTTATTTATAAATTACCTGGAACACCAGGTTAAACATTTCACAATTAATCATTTG
Source organism: Pinguicula moranensis (assembly GCA_028565015.1). Lineage (NCBI taxonomy): Eukaryota > Viridiplantae > Streptophyta > Magnoliopsida > Lamiales > Lentibulariaceae > Pinguicula > Pinguicula moranensis. The sequence goes on from JAOWBN010239704.1 coordinate 532, forward strand.
GACCAAAAGCGTCACTTTTTGAAAATCTATAGGACTAACAGTGCAATTTTGAATCCTACGGGACCCACAGTGCAGCTCACACTATTCTATGGGATCAAAAATATTTTTTCCCCTATTTATTTTCTTATATTTCTAAGTATTTTTTATTTTATTACTTTTTCTGTGTTTTGTCATATTATTTTATATTATTATATTTTTATGAATTTTTTATGAAATACTTGGAACACCAAGTTAAACAGATCAAAATTAACCCTTGGACCAAAAACACTTTTTGAAAATCTATGGGGTTAACAATGCAATTTTGAATCCTACAAGACCAACATTGCAACGCATGATATCTTCGGGGACCAAAAATAATTTTTTCCCATAATTTTATGGTAGGGGGTTTGAAGCTCGTATTTCTTTTCTTAAAATTGTACTCGACAGAGATGACAATCTTGTCCCGTCCTGAACCGAGACGGGGTGGGACACGGGGCAGCATGTCGTGCCCCCTTTGCCCTGTCCCGCAAAAGTATATATGAAAAATAATAATATTTTGATGTATTAAAAATAATAAAAATATAAAAAAATTATAAGAAAAAGAAGGAAAAAAAAAGACGTCAGGCGGGGCGGGGATGGGGTGAATGTTGAATGTTTGGTGGTGGCCGCCCTACGCCGTCCCCCGCCTCCGGCCCTGCCCCATTGTCATCCTACCCAATTGGATACCGAACTTTGCGTTCAAAAACCATAACCACAATCAAAACCCAAAAGTTGCTATCCGGTTATTCAAATCGTGTACACATACCCAAGGATAAAAATAAATAGATTGGTTAGGATTCGAATATGGGTATCGCAACCGATTTTACACCCCTAGTTTTAAAACTCAATTTTTATTTCTATCTTTGTATTTTTAAGTCGGAATTTTTTCAAGATAAGTTGCCGCCAAGCAACTTGTTCAAAATGCTTATATTACAATCTATTAGGATTTAATTTTCGGAGCCTATCCAACGCCACATTGGTATGATATTGTTCATTTTAGACTAAAGCCCTCACGATTTTATTTTTGAGGTTTTACCCCAAAAAACCTCTTATCAATTAATGTAATGTCCATCTATTTAAATCCAACAATTTCCTTATCCATAATCCGTATGGGATAATTGTTCGCTCAAACAATCTTTAATCAATTTCTAAAGAATCAGTTTTTACATGCTATGTTTTCAATAAATACTATTTTTAACAGTTCTCGTAATTCCTACATTCTCAAATAAATACTTTTTTGTTGCAATCTAAAGAATCTACGAAAGAAAAGAAGAGATTAGAATGCTTGTCAAAAGTGTGTCTATTATTTTCATTAGACTTCTCTATATAGAGAGGTTTAAGACCGAGAGTTACAAAAGACATAAATCCTGAAACGGTCACACTCAATAGACATTTGTATAATATTATGTGTATTTATAACACACACCCTTGATTAACCGAATTTCAAGGATATATATTTTTGTAATCTCATTGAGTAGGGATCTTTTATGGTCCTCTTATTGAATTCTTCTGGATTCAAGTATATGCCAAAGTTGCCTCGTTAAAACCTGTGCTTAGGAAGAATCCTGTGGGAAAAAATCCTAAGCGAAGGAAAAAAGTACAACTGCGCATTGTTTCTCCCCATCAAAAGTACGTTTCAGACATCTTTGAGACGCCTCATACCAATATCTTATACAATTTGTTTAAATACAGTTTTAGGTAACGACTTCGTAAGTAAATCTGCTAAATTGTAACTTGAGCTGATCTGTTTGATGTCGATCTCTCCATTTGTGTGCAATTCATGTGTGTAAAAGAACTTCGGGGATATATATTTTGTTCTGTCACTATTGAAGTATCCTCCTCTGAGCTGAGTGATGCAAGCAACATTGTCTTCATATAATATTGTCTGTGTGCCTGATATATTGGATAGATCACATGTTGTGCGGATAAGTTGAATGATTGTCCACAACCAAATACATTCTCTACTCGCTTCATGTATTGCAATAATCTCTGAGTAGTTAGATGTTGTGGCCATCAATGTTTGCTTAGCAGATCTCCATAAAATCGCAGTACCACCATAAGTAAAAACATATCCGGTCTGAGATTTTACAACCAATTGGGACATCAATCCTTATAGGGGCATTGACAGCTGGTATGTGAGATTTTACAACCAATTGGCTGTCTGTAAATGCATCCGGTAATTGATTTGCGATGTTTTGCAAATGAATTATCCTCTGAACTTCTAGTTCACATTCATTTGATCGTTGATCAAGATGGGATAATTCTTGATTATGCCATATTATGTCTTTTCGTGCTTCAGGCACATGTTTTTCTCCCCCTAATGGTGGGAATATAGACTCATCAAAATGGCAATCGTCAAAACGTGCCGAAAAGACATCACCCGTCAGAGGTTCTAAATATCTTAGAATCGAAGGTGTTTCAAAACCAACATAAACTCCCAACCTACGTTGAGGACCCATCTTGGTCCTCTGCGTTGGTGCAACGGGTACATAAACCGCACAACCAAAAATTCGTAGGCTTCTACCCGATACGAGTTGATAAGGGAGTAAGGATCAGAAGCACTGGGTCTATATTTAACAAGCGATGCAGCATGTATAATCGCATATTCCCATGCCGAAATTGGCAATTTAGATTTCATAAGTAAGGGTCTAGCAAATAATTATATGCGTTTAATGAATGATTCAACTAGCCCATTTCGGGTATGAACATGCGCAACAGAATCTTCAACATCTATGCCTATGAGCATACAATAAGCATTAAAGGCTTTAGATGTGAACTCTGCAGCATTATCCAGTCTTATTTTCTTGATTGGATGATCTGGAAAGTATGCCCGTAATTTAATAATCAGAGCAAGTAATCGAGCAAATGCTGCATTTCTACTTGAAAGTAAACAAACATGGGACCATTTGCTAGAAGCGTCGATAATGACCATGAAAAATCGAAAAGGTCCACATGCAGGGTGTCAGTGTCCACAAATATCCCCATGAATTCTTTCAAGAAAAGAAGGTGCTTCTGATCTAACCTTTAATAAGGATGGTTTTGTTATGAGTTTGCCCTGTGAACTTACAGAACATGTCATATTTTTGTGTAAGCTTAAATCTCTAAGTTTCAATGTATGTCTTATAAAAATTTTAATAATTCGATTCATCATCGTTGATCCCGGATGCACAAGGCGATTATGCCAAATAGAGAACATTAAATTTGTAGTAGAAAGTGAATGTGTTTCGAACATCATCATTGTTGTATAATAGATCCCGGAAGAGAAGGATTGCAATTTTTCAAGAATGAGTTTTTGCCCATTTTTATGTGAAATTATATTCATATATTTTTTGTTTCCCTCTTCTATGGTTTCAATATGAAAACCATTATCCTTGAAACTTAATAAATTTCGTCTGGATGTAGGGAAAAATAAAGCATTTGAAATGCTTATGTGTGTTCCATTATATAACACAATATTTGCTCTTCCGAATCCTTTTAGAATGTTTGTCGGGCCGGAGATGGTGATGACATTTGCCTTAATAGTTTTCAAGCTATCGAAATATTTGTCTTCTCTAAAGATTGAGTGCGTCGTGATGCTATCAACTAAACATATTTCATCGTCCATATCTTCAGAGAAATGAATGCATAAAATTAGCAAAATGATAGAATTATCTTAACCGGAATAAAAATAATAGGATAATAATTAATCATAAAATGTATCCAAATAAAAGAAATACTCATAATTAGTCTCAAAATGCACTAAACAACTTTTAGAGGAGATCATCTTGGTCAGAATCAAAGAAATCTTATACGGTCAATTTTGACTAGTATATGCTTATAGGTCTTTCATGGGTTGCACAAAATTTGTCTCATTTTCTATAGTATGGCCCTCTGGGGCCAATTTTAGTTCTTTATAGATGTTTGATATTCAGCAACAACTCTTTTACTGGACCGACATATTCTTGACCAATGTCTTTTTTTACCGCAACGCTAACACTTGACCTCATGTTTTCATGTGTGTTGTGGCCCACCTATTTCCCTTGGGGGCACATTATCAATATTCAGTCTGTCTCTCCCCCTATTTGAGTAACGCCCATGAAAATGCTTGCCTCTACCTCCTCGATATTGTCCTCGACGATTTTGTTGTTGGACATGTAAACCATTTTCTTCTGGAAATGGCTTAGACCCGATGGGTCTACGGTGACTTTTCAGGAGCAATGTATTTTTTTTTTCAGGAGGCATGAAATGAGTTCTGAATACTCAGTAAATTTTCGCTCTCAATATTGTTGTTGCAGAACCATATTGGAGTCATGAAATGTTAAGTATGTTTTCTCCAGCATCTTAGAGTCTGTGATATTTTCACCATATAACTTCAGAACATACGTGATTTTAAATAATGCTGAGTTATACTCACTAACGGACTTGAAGTCCTGAAGGCGCAAGTGAGTCCAATCATATCGTGCCTTTGGTAGTAGCACATATTTTTGGTGTCCATATCGTTTTTGTAGATTTGTCCATAATTTTAACGGGTCTTTTACCATCAGGCATTCTGTTTTGAGTTCATCATGGATATAATGCCTCAAGAAGATCAATGCTTTGGCTCAATCTTGTGATGTTGCTTTATTTACAGCTTTAATCGCCTCACCCAAGCTTTTTGCCTCTAAGTGGATCTCAGAATCCAGAACCCATGAGAAGAAATTTGCTCTCGAAATGTCTAATGCATTAAAGTCCAATTTTACAAGATTTGTCATTTCTATAAGATAAAAATAATATAATAAGCATATATGCACACTGTTTTTGCATCAAACATAAAAAAAAATATAATGTCTTAACATGTAATTAAAGTTCAGAAACTAAGTCATATGATTACTAATCATTGAACATTTCGCGATCAATTTCATGTCATAATACATATAGGATGTGATGGGTGAAAGACCTATCACTGTTTATGGTAGATAGTGACGCTAAAATAATGAATAGATAATTGAAATAACATGTTAAAAATATCATGAACTTAATTCTGGTCATTAATTAGCACACAATACTCCTACTCAAATTCCCATACAACAACAATTACATAAAGTTGCATCAAGATTTCATGAATAAGACGATTTAAGACATTATTCATCAGAATTTCATGAGCTAACATTTTACGCTAATATGCATCAGAATTTTGTGATCTAAAATTTAACAATAATTGAAAGTTAAATGTGCAATATGGCTTCTACGTTTGGGAGCGAACTGTAGCATAACATGAAGATTTTTGTTTTACATAAATAATGGAAAATCCAATATGCGTTGTGTAAGGCATTTTTACCTAATTTTATGAAGAAAAAAAAAGGTGATCAAAATGTTTCAGATCTTGCCATAAAGATGGAATCTTTTCTCATTATTAAACCTAAACAATCTGTGTTGGTTGAATAACAAATATAACTAAAAAATCTTATAATCTTTGACACGTCGCTCCAAAGAATCTCTTATACTTTATATTGACCTATATTCTTGTCACTAATGCTTTTGTGCAGTAACTCCCGAAACCGAAATGAATTCTAATAATTTTGTAATCATGGTAATGAATTCCTAAATCTATTACCCCGTAATAAATCCCTAATGAATTCCCTAACTCGCGTACCCGTGATCCAGATCCACCAAACAATATGGAGACAAATAAAAATCATGACAAGCAAAAATAGAAACATATAATAAATCGAAAAATTTTGAAAAATTTGAATTGCTCTCCGTACAACCCCTGCAACCTCTTCTGTCTCTACCTCAATAGTGTCGTCTCTTCGCCGGAGTGGCTTTTTTATACCGTGCGGGTGCGCTCGGCGGTAGGGTATACTCCGGGGATAACTCAGATATTGGTTGGAGGTTTGGCCTGAAGAACACTCTGTTGCTTCTTCTCCCCTGTTGCACTTTCATTCAAATTGGGAGATGGCTTCAACTTCTGCAGTTCCACTAGACGAAACGAATCTGCTTGAAAAGCTGCCTGAGGAAACCACTGAATGGCAAACAGTGAAGAGCCCAAAAAGAAACAGAACTTCGGTGAGTGCAAATGGTGTTTCCGTGAATGCAAATGGAAATCAAAAAAGCTAAAATAGCATTAGGTTACATAGCTCAACTCTGTCTAAATTCAATATCATTCTACTTTTCAAACTTTCCGATGTCCTGGCATAAAGGTGAAATGTGGAAAGTATTCTCTACCTATGGACAAGTGATGGATGTACACTTGCCTAAACAATATTCTGCAAATGGTTTTCGATTTGTTTTTGTAAGATACTTGAAAAAATCTGTAGGAAGTGATATCCTGGCAAAGCTAAGCAGCATTTGGGTTGGCTCTTATAGACTCAAGGTGAGCAGCGCATTATTGTCTGCAAGTATGAGTGGTGATTCAACTAAGAACAAAATCAGTGAAATAACTTCTGAAAAGCCTGGGTCTTCAGTAGCATTACCGATGATGACAGGACCTAATCCAGCTGATAAGGCCATAACCGTTCTATTTAACCCAAACCCGAACGAGGTAAAGTGGCTAGATAATTTCCTGGTGGGCATGCCTGCTCCTTTGTTCGATATTGCATTAATGAACAATGAATTATGCCGTGGAGGATATAAGGGCGGTTCTGTTGTATGCCTTGAAGGTGGTGAGGTGATGGTCAGATTATCGTCCTCAGAGGATCAGTTAAGACTGTTGGGAGGTATAGATACGGTCAATAAGATTGGTCTTCATGCCCTCAGACCTTGGAAGCTTGTGAATGGAAAATTGGCACGACAAGCTTGGGTACAAATTAGAGGGACTCCTCTTCATTGTTGTTATAGGGAGTTTTTTTGCTGAAATTAGCTCAAAACTGGGTACTCTAATAGCTATTGATGAACGAACTTTAAATCTGACTGAAATGCAATACGGGAGGATTCAAATCTTGACAACTGAGCATACTCTACTGAACCAGACGCTTGAAATTGTAACAATGGCGGAATGATTCAATATTACATCGAAAAGGATCAGAATATACAGGGTCAACAATTCCAGCGTAATCCTTGAAAAAATAGAGTAATTGAGGAACGCTTCTCCGCTGAAGACTGGCTAGAGTTAGGTCGGTCGGTAAAGGTAAATAAGGATTCCGGGAGGAAACATACGATCCCACCGGGTGAAGTCGCAGCGGAGAAGGGAAATCAAAAATTGCATAATGATGCTAAAGGAGGCAGATTTTGCGCTGACAGAGCTGAGGTGGAGGTTGACTACAAACAAAAAAAGGTAATAGAGAGTTCTGATGATATTGGTAAAGGTGCTAAAGAGAGCTTGCTTCAGCTCTATAGCTTGAATCCGGATCCGTGTAATATGAGATTTGTACCTTATTCGAGATTGAATCAAGTCTCTAGTATCAAGTCGCCTAGTGAAGAAAAGGAAGATGTATTAAAGCTTCAGGAAAACAGTTCTGAGAGGAAGAAAAGTCAAGAAAATTGGGCAGAAAAGATAAGTTCAGATTTGGTTTTACCTGTTCAGACAGAGGAGCGGTTGATCATTGACCTGGATAAAGTGGGTGAAATAATTTTACCCAGGGAAATTATACCAGGCAGCTTTTCATAACTACTTGAACAACAACACATTCAAGCAGGTTTTAAACCCATTTCCCTCTCAACAGGCAGGCGACTAGAATTTGATGGAGACTCCCTAAATATTGCTTCTGAACACATGAAGAGTAATATCCAATCTTTAACTCCAGAAAAATCTCAGTCATCAGATCAGACATTGAGCCAGCTAAATGGCAGCATCTATGAAACTAATCCAGTGCAACAATCTGCATAGAAGCTCAAGGTACACTCTAAACGTATTCAGGAAGGTCAGAGTTTGTCTCTGAGAGCACTAGTTGATATAAATGACACTCAACTCCAAGCTGAAGCAACGGTGAACCTGGATCTAGAATTGGGAGTGGTTCTGAACACTTCAAAGGAAGATCTCTCTTCTAGATTAGTGCTGCTGCAAAACAGAGATGAGAAGAAGAAAATCGTCAGTAATGTGGTTAGTTCTGAACCCTCACTTAATATCAATTAATGCGCATAATTTCATATAATGTGCGTGGTTTGGGTGCGCCTGAGAAGAAAAGAGAAGTGTCTGAGTTGATATGAATTCAAAAACCAGATTTTGTATGTCTTCAAGAAATTAAGTTAAGAGGTATAAATCAGAACCTACAGAAGACTGTGGTTAAATGATGAATTCGATTGGATTCACAGTGATTCTATTGGCAGCTCTGGCGGTATGCTGTGTTTATGGCAGAGATCATCCTTCCTAAAAATGAGCTCTTGGTCTGCGAATGAAATATTGGGTTTAAGTGGATTATGGGGACACTTGAAGATCCCTGTCAGAATCTTGAACATATACTCTCAAAGCACATTGAGAGAAAAGAAAGCTTTATGGACAAATATCTTGGATCAAATCTAGGCAGATGCTGATCAGAGATTGTGGTTGGTGACTTCAATTCTATCAAAAATTCAGCCATGAGAAGAAGTGCAATATCTACATCACAAGCATAAATGAGAGGATTTGACCATTTCATAACAGAAGCAGGTTTGATAGATCTCCCCCTTCAAAAGGTGAGGTATACTTGTGTTTCTAGAGGTGGTCAATGTTGTAGTAGGCTTGACAGATTTTTTCTATCAGAGTTATGGATTAATCAATGGCCAGAATTACATCAAATCGGTTTGGACAGAGAACTTTCAGACCATAGACCTATTTTGCTTAAGGTTGAAGAAGTTGATTGGGGACCTAAATTCTCTACATCACTAAACTGCTGGGAATCTGTAGAAGGCTTTGATGAATTGGTAAGAAGGGAGTGGAATGCTCTAACAGTTCTAGGAAGAAGAAGTTATGCCTTACATGAAAAACTGAAACAGTTAAGAAGGAAGTTAGCTATATGGAACAAAGAAGTTTTTGGAGCAGTTGATAAGAATATAGTTGAACTTAAGCAGCAAATCAGGAACCTAGATATGCAGTCTGAAAGCAGGGAACCTACGGTTGTTGAGAAAATGCAGAGTAGAAATCTGGAATCAGCTTCAGACAGCTCTAAGAAATAAGGAGACTATCCTTTATCAGAAAGCTAGATCAAAGTGGATATGTGATGGTGACAATAACACAAGGTATTTTCATGCAAAAATCAAAAGCAACACATACTTAAACAAAATTAGAGGCCTTAACATTAAGGGAACATGGACTGAGGATGTGCAAGCACTGAAAAATGGTATCACTGAGCACTTTGCAGAACACTTTAAATCAGAATGCTGGAACCGCCCTACCCTAAGTCTACCAGCACAGGAAAAACTTTTTGAGGCGGATAATGCTTTCTTAATGGCTGAATTCTCTGAAGAAGAGATAAAAAAAACACAGTTTGTAGCTGCTCCAAATCTAAGAGCCCCGGACCAGATGGGTTAAATTTCTTTTTTATTCAAAAGCATTGGCCTACGCTAAAGGATGATTATATATCATTTATCAAGGAATTTTATGAGACAGGTAAGATATCCAAGGGGATGAATTCAACTTTCATCACTCTTGCACCCAAGAAGATTAACCCGGTGGAAATAGATCAATTCAGACTTATTTCTCTAGTATGTAGTGGCTATAAAGTCCTATCAAAATTGCTTGCTTGTAGACTGAAAAAAGTGATGCATAGGATTATTTCTCCTTGTCAGACAGCTTTCATTCAGAATAGATTCATATTGGATGGGGTGTTAGTGACTAATGAGGTTATACATTCAATGAAGAGTTCAAAGAAAAAAGGAGTGTTATTCAAATTTGATTTCTCCAAAGCGTTTGATACAGTGGAATGGACCTTTCTACAGTCAATGATGGAAAAAACGGGGTTTAACACAAGGTGGATCAAGTGGATTATGGAGTGTGTCAATTCTGCACACGGTTCAATTTTGCTAAATGAAAGTAGTGCGGGTGAGTTCAAGTTTCATAGGGGTCTTAGGCAAGGGGACCCCTTGTCCCCTTTCCTTTTTCTCATTGTGGCAGAAGATTTAAATTTGTTATTGAACAAGGCTTTAACTATTGGCAGACTTGCAGGAATTAAATGTGGAGAGAGTGTGATAACACACTTACAATACGCGGATGACACTCTTTTATTTGCTGAAGGAAAACAAGATAATATCTCTGTTCTTAAAGGGGTGCTAAGGATCTTTGAAATCATTTCAGGACTCTCTATTAATTTCTCAAAGAGCAGACTGTTCGGATAAAATCTCAGTCAAGGATTGCTAGAAAGTTATGCTACCATATTGAACTATCAGACATCAAAACTACCTCTGATTTATCTAGGACTTCCCCTAGGGGCAAATCCAAAGAGAGCAATTATGTGGGAGGAAGTGATTAGGATGATTAAAGACAAAGTAAGTTCCTGGAAGAATAAAGCCCTATCCTTTGCAGGGAAAGTAACATTAATCAAATCAGTTCTATCAAGTCTCCCTTTATATTACTGGTCTATGTTCAGAGTGCCTAAAATGGTAGCAAAGTCTATGGAGAAAACAATGGCTAACTTCTTATGGAAATCTGATCAGAACTGATCAAGGACTATTCATTGGATCCAATGGAGAAAACTATGTAAGAGCAAAGCAGAAGGAGGTCTAGGTCTGCGGGAAATAAGTCTGATGAATAAAGCGTTACTCACAAGATGGCTATGGAGATTTAGAAATGAACCTGACAGCCAGTGGAACAAGATTATTCGCTCTAAATATTACAGCCAGAATGATCACCTTTGTGATTGGTCATTGATAACTATGCCAGGGGATGTATCTCACTATTGGAGAGGAATCTGGAGCTTAACAAAAGAAAGTTGGATGTATAGGAATATGATCTTGAAACCCAAGCAAAGTGATAAGACTCTATTCTGGAAATATAAGTGGACGGGCAACACTCCTTTGGATCTCAGTTTCAGAAATCTCTACAAACTGAGTAATCAAAAACAGGGTACAATACAGGAAATAATTAGCAGCTCCCAAGGGATATCTGACTGGAACTTAAATTTCAGGCGCAATCTGACCAGTAGAGAAATAGTTCAGCTAGAAAATCTAAAGCATATCATAGCTGGAAAATTTTCACAGATAGCACAACCTGATGAATGGCATTGGATCCTGGGCGTAAAAAGGAAATTTACAGTTACTTCAACCTACGGACTACTAATTAGAGAGAGCAGTGGAGGAGAATCAACATACGAAATTGCTACAATTTGGAACAAAATTGCTCCAAAAAGAGTCCAGATATTTGCCTGGAGGGCTCTGCAAAACAGAATCCCTACAATAGAGAATTTGCAAAATCGTGGAATGACATTTTATCAAAACATACCAAGATGAGTTATGTGCTATACGACAATGGAAACTGTATCTAATCTGTTGATCCTCTGTTCCAGTGCTTGGGAAGTTTGGGGTGAAATCTATAATTGGTTCGAATTTCTCTATGTCGGACACTCGAATTTTCTGAAGCACCTGCACTCACATATGGGCCTCATCAACGAAATAACAGACTCTGATTTCTGGAAATCAGTATGGCAAGCGGTAATCTGGTCGATATGGCGAGACAGAAACAAAATTAGATGGGACGAGGAATCGGAAGCTCC
>JAOWBN010239715.1:0-12128 GCA_028565015.1 Pinguicula moranensis
CAACTTCGAGATCTAATCACCAGTAGATCTTCACATATGCATCTTCAAGTGCACATACTAGATTCCATATCCAATTACTCGAAAACATGCCTAATTGGATGCTCCAAGTTTAGGCAAATACTCGTCTCCACACACACAAACAATCCAATTTAACAATTAAAATGCAAATATCCATCAAACGGAACACAATTATGAAAATCTAACTGCACAGATGCGACGGGAGACCCGAAATGAAGATTCTAAGTTACCACCTCTCCGGCAACGCGGCGGCGCGTGGGCGGCGGCATCGGCCGTGAGTACAACCACAGACAGGTCTCGATGAAACGATCCCGGTCATGATGGTCACAGGAGCTAGAGATGGCGGACGCATCGGAAAACGGCCAAAACCGTCGCATGGAGGCAGCCTCCAGCGGTGGCGCGTGAGCCCACATGAGGTGGCGTAAGGTTATGGGTCACATCTTGCCGACCGTCGTAGACACCGATGAGGGCTACGGGTTGGTACACGAGCCCAACTACGGCGCGGGGCAGCCGTGGGCTCACGGGCAACAGGTTCCCGACAACGAAACATTGGATTAGGGTGGGCGGCACAACGACAGGTGGATTTCTGGTATACGACGACGACGAGGCTGGGTGTTGACTAGGTTTTTGTGGGTTAGGAAATTAAGGTTTTCTTTTCGCAACCTGACTCTGATATCATTTTATAAATAATAAAAAATCTATTCTTTTTATTAACCAATACTCCTTTATATATATATATAGTACTACATAGTAAATCTTCCTATATTTAGAATCATAAATCCTCTAAAACACTACCAAATAAACAAGTAACTACCAAATAAATACGTTACTAATAATTAAATAAGATATCAATATGTTGCAACCCAATATACCTTGAGTTATTTAATGTATTAATTTCTAGCAAGTTCGCTAATAAAAACACTAAAATTTAATAAAAATATTTTGACTGATTGCATTTGCAATGGACAATGAATCATGAACAAACAATCATTACATTCTCTAGAAACGAATGTTTCCTAAATACACTCCAAGTCCCCTCCAATTGATTACACTTCAACTTACCATGGAAAAAGGCCTCACAGATCAACTGAATCTTCCTTCAACAAAGTGATTTCTCAATCACTCCATGCAATTATGAAAAAACTCTTTTCGTGCTCATGGCTTCTTCCCGGGTTGTGATTCACAGCCAAAACTGCTTTTGGTGTCGTCTATAACAATCAACTAAAGTATATGTTCAGGAAATATCTGGACGGGTTGAAGCCACTCAGGATTACTGCCAAAAAAAAATAAGGCAATTGATTCATTTCACTTCTTTGAGAGAACAAAGTGCACCGAGTTTGGGTCAGCGTAAAGATACTCACATATAGGGAAGAGAACAAAAAAGACACCAATAGGGTACAGGAATAAAGTAGTCCTCTCCAAAAAGGGTAATACTGCGCCACAGAAGAAAAATGAGTCAGAATATATACAAGTAATTCTCCAACATTAAGTAAATTGGTTGCAGTTCCTATTTCATTTTTGTCCTTTCTTCAGTACGTAAAGCTGGATGTTTGATGCTTGCATAGTGGATTTCTAGACAGTTGCAATAGTTACTTTCAATCGTGTAAATTCTAGACATGGATAAACTAAATTTTGTTTGCCAATCTTGGACATAAGGTGATGGACCTCTCCGAAATGCAAACAATCTTGTATTCTATCGAATGCTGGAACATCACATGCCCATCACTGCCATCAAACAATTGGGGGAAAAATGCATCAACTAGAACTTACCATCATAGCCTAAGTAATTCAAGTAATGGTAGTAGGTAGCCGCTGCCATAAACAGTAAATTTGACAGTAGAACGGGAACAAAACCATGAGCCACCAGCAGAGGTGACAAGAAATATTGAACGACTGCCCAAAAGAATAACAAATGTTAGTTATATCTATTAACTTTGGGCAGAATTCCACAGGAAGATGGAAACTTCCAACATAAGCTTACCATAAAGCAGTACAAACAAAGGGAAGAAAGAGTTGCAGTGCACATCGAAGGCGTACAACCTTCAGAAGAGGATCATTTTCAAATTCAGCTAAAAATAGTTTGAGTAGTTCGAGCAAAGGTTTTCCTCAAAGACATAGGGAACAGGTTTAAATTTAAAAGGCAGCAAAGAAGCAACAAAAAACTTGCCATTCCAATCGTTGCTCCACCACATGACTGTTAACAGCTTCTTCTCGAAGATAATTGTTAGTGAAGAACCTATAACAAGTTCCATACATTAAATCAGGAAGTAAGCATATGGAAAACTGAGTGATCTTATGGATGGCAAAGTAAAGGTGTCACTTTCTCATATCAGACCTAACTTAAGAAGATTATGTTCCTAATTCCAATTTCTTATGTTTTGCTCTGAAACCTTTACAGATTTTAGCTTGTGCAATCTAAATTGATCCTAAATCACTCTTCACAACGAATACTTCAAAAATGGAGAGACTACTTAGATCGATGTGAGAGGCTTTTGATGCATAGCCTGTAAAACTGAATAGATTGTTCTGATAAATTACTGGAACGGATCATGCACTGCAGTATCCATACAAGTTTCATAATTTCAAACGCGCCAAAAGCCAAAACTGGCTGCAATATGACCAAGATTCCAAGAAAAAACTTCCTTTAACATTTGAATTTTGAATATGAAGTGCATGGAACATGAATATGATTGAAACCTTTTAGCCGATAAGATTAAAAGAGAGTGAACACATAAGAGAATATCCCAAATATCACACAGATAAGAATAAAGCAATATGACTTGATGTAATGATGAGGAAAACCTTTTAAACCGCGTTCTTACCAACAAAATGTGGCCAGTATTGCACCTGTGACGAGGAAATGGAAGAGTAATACTGAAAATATTACGACAGCTGCATGCGTTGCACTATGATCGTACCTGGAAAGAACAGGCGATAGCAGCATACAATGGAAATCAAAAAATGATTTGTACATTAACATATAATCAAAACAGGAATATTATTAAAAAGTCGTATGTGTAATTACATATGAATCTGTCAGATTACCAAACTCTTTGAACGAAATAGCATTCACACTAGGTTTCTCAATGTCACTGATTCCCGAACTATCAAAAGTGCCAAGGAGGTCTAGGAAAAAAAGACTATTAGCTAGGATAGGAATATGGAAGACACTTACGCAGCACAATAGGCAATTGTGGAAACCGATAAAAGAAGACTACATATGACAACAAATGCTGGATCATCACGTGCCCATTGGTTTTTTGTTTCTGCATAATAGAAGAATTTGGGGGGAGATGTAATTAGCAAGTTACAAATCTAACAATAATACTCTCATAAAAACAGATAAACTAGTCAGCTGAAGAATGTCAAGATACATACGGCTAGTGGCCAATATGGTTGTAGATGATGAACCATTTTCAGTTGATATTTACAGCAAAGAAAGTTATGGCTCGTGGTAGCAGATTGGTGATGAGTGATATATCATCACAAATATATTTCAGATGCCAAAGTATAGTACTTTTGTTGGTATTTGAGTTATTTAGTAGTTATCTTATAGAGTTGTTTGTTTATCTGATAGAGTTAGAGTTGCTTAAAGTTCTATAAGATTTATAATTCTAGTTTCAGTTAGGACTTGAGTTATAGTACTATATATACCCCAAGAGGTTATTTTTAATAAAATACGAGTTTGATTATTATTTTCTACATGGTATCAGAGCGAGATTCGAACCCAAAACCTAGAAAAAAAAACTAATTTTTTTGCATCCTAAACCCTAGCCGCCAAATCACCGAAATTCACCATCGCCGCCGCGCCACATCGCCGGAACCCTAGGTTCTCGGTCGGAAACGGCTAGATCCGGCGGCTAACGGTCGGAAAACCCCTGCCCACGAGCTCACGGTCGCCGCCGTATTTAGGCGCATGGACCAGCCAGCCATCCGCCCCGGCGTCCGGACAGAGAAGACCCGCCGCCGTACACCGCCGCACATGCACCAACGCGCCGTCGCTGGAACTTGCCGCCCAGCCGATTATTCTTAATAAAGTACGAGTTTGATTATTATTTTCTACATGGTATCAGAGCGAGGTTCGAACTAAAAACCTAGAAAAAAAACCTAATTCCTGTGCATCCTAAACCCTAGCCGCCAACTCACCGGAATTTACCGTCGCCGCTGCGCCACATCGCCGGAACCCTCGGTTCTCGGTCGGAAACGGCTTGATCCGGCGACTAACGGTCGGAAAACCCCTGCCCACGAGCTCATGGTCGCCGCTGCGCCGTATTTAGATGCATGGACCAGCCAGCCATCCTCCCCGCGTAGACGACGGCCGGATAGAGAAGACCCGCCGCCGTACACCGCCGCACACGCACCAACGCGCTGTCGCTGGAACTCGCCGCCCGTTGCAGTTTTCAGCCTATTTCTGCCGCGTCTGCTGTCTCCAGCCCCTGCGACCACCACGGCCGAGATTGTCTTGCTGAGATCTACCCGCGGTTGTTCGCACTTCCATTGCCGCCATCGCCCACGTGCCTCCGCCGGAAAAAATAGAATTTTCTGTTTGCGTTTTGGTAGAAAAGAAAGATGTTTTGTGTGGATTGGTGATTGGTGATTGTTGTTCGTGTTTGATGCTGATCGCCTAAACTTAGAGATCCAATGAGTTATTTGAGAATTGATATGGAAGTGTTGTTTTTTTATTTTGCCAGTGTTGTTAGGGGCGCGGGGAGCACCAGGGCGATTGGGTAAAAAACTGGGGCGACGAGGTGATGGGGTATGGGCCCCACGTATCGAGGCGCACTAACCCATTTACGACAATACAAACCCCTCAAAAAGAGCCTTTCGACACCTTTTAGTACAACTGACGGGGAAAAAGCTGAAGGATCTATCTAAAATAACAAAAAAATTCTGTTTCTCATGTGCGCGCCTCGCAGCGCCCTCGGGATATCGCTCTGCCCAACCACCAGGAGGCGATATCACATGCGCCCCGTGCGCCTCGCGTGCCCCGGGCGCTCCCCCAACAACATTGGATTTTGGTTTGATGGTTGAAACTGTTATCGATTGCACGGTGTTGTACTGTTGCCGTGCTTTCATGTATTAGAAGTGTTATCGATTGCACGATGTTGAAATACTGTCGTGCCATTTTGGAGGTATTTTTGATCGCACAGTATTGGACTGCTGCCGTGCGATCATGGGGTGGAGTTGTTGTACTCGTCCAGCGTTTGACTGCTGCTGGTCGGAGTTGGCATCTTTCGTCGTGAGACCAGTGAGAGAGTGTCTAGCAGTTAGCCAGAGACCAACAAGATGGAGATCGATGACTGAGTTGAAGAAGCCTGCAGAGCTGGAGGTGCCAGCAAGATGGAGACTTATGCCTGAGCAAGAGCAGATAGCAAGATGGAGATCTATGCCCGAGTTGGAGAAGCCGGGTAGAAGAGTGTCTAGTATCGAGCTAGGAGCGCCAATGCGACTGTCGACTGAGGAGTGATGAGAGTGAGACTCTGTCTCAGGGTGAGTCGAGAGTGTTCGCTATAGTGGTGATTAGCCGAGTGTTGGCGATAGCGGTGATTAGTCGTGTGTCGGCGATAGTGGTGACGCGCCGTGTGTCGGCGAGGAAAGTGAAGAGTCGTGTGTCGTCGAGATTGTGGAAGGAGGAACTGGATAGGCCAGATCTGAAGGAGATGCTGGTGGCACAGATCTATGGATACAGGGTGGGCCAGGGCCAAAGTGGAGGATGGAACTAAATGAGCCACCGTTGACTGCTGGGAGTCCATCGACTGCTGAACTGTGTGTCAATATGAGCTTAGTGAAGCCCATCATGAGGGGGAGTGTTGGTATTTGAGTTATCAAGTAGTTATTTGATAGGGTTGTTTGTTTATCTGATAGAGTTAGAGTTGGTTAAAATTCTACAGGATATATAATTCTAGATTCAGTTAGGATTTGAATTGTAGTACTATGTATATCCCAAGCGGTTATTCTTAATAAGTACGAGTTTGATTATTATTTTCTACAACTTTCATTATCAGGATGAGATCGTCTATTGAAGACAGATAATGCAAAAGTGACCAAAGAGAGACTTACGCTTGTGATACTTGGTATGTTGATATCTGCATTGATATTGTGCAGTTTCACATGCCAAAAAGGAAATAGCATAGTCAAAAATTGAAGAGTGGATGGAAAAAGGTTTGATCTAACCTTGAGATTCTAAATTATCATGGAAAAGGGATGTTTTGGCATCACAAATGTATCACCAAATGATTTCTTAATCCTAAACAAGCACGAGAATACAACACACGCACACGGAATCACTGCACTCACAGCGAATACAGGCTCCTATAAATAAGGCAAACTGTGAAATAAATACCGATGCCATCACCATAAGTACTCGTGATTTTGTGGACAATTTTCAACAACAGTAAAGTAAGTAGCAACCTTAATATTTCAGTAAATGTGTGACAGTCCTAGGCAACCGCAAAGGGGCCAATGCGTGAGCGTAGAAATTTCAAGGGTACTCACACAACTTTTGGTGATGTGCAAAGGTGAAGCATTTGCCAGAATGTATACTCGATGTCCATTTGTTGCCACTGCACAAGACGAGCATTTTCACCAAGAGAAGTTTGCAGACTATAACTAATAAACAAGGTGCTTCAAATAGGCCACCATAGTTGCACAATTTCGATGGTCTACTAATGCAGTTTAGCAGCATTGAGACTCACGTACAAGTTTGCATATTTCGGCAACCTAAAATGTAAGCTGGATAATAACAGGATAAACGCTAACAAAAATTCAAAACCATAAAAATGATTGGCACAAACATTTTACCAAACTTGCCAGCATTCTTTAATTGAAAAACCACTTCTGAATCCTACTAACCTCGTCAGCTTTCTACATATTTAACTTAACCAAATTCCCAAGGGTCAAAGTCAAACAAACCACTGTTTGCTGTAGTCATAGCTACCGTAAAAACAAATTAGGAGACAGATTTCTCTGGAAGTAGGAGCTCCAGCGAACAACCCTCGAAAAGCACCGCTCGACGACGAAACAAATAATCCTTATCAATTAAACTGGCAAACGGTAGGTGGGGGAGAGAGAAAATACATAAAACCATAATTAAGCTACAAACGCAAATCAGAACGCAATGCGGTAATAGACAGAATCTATTTATCGAAGATCAGATCTAAAATTAGAACAACAATAATAACAATTACTAAACTATACAATAATATTTGCATGAAAATGTAGAAGCAGAAGCAGAATTGAACACAGAAACAGAAACCTTGACTATTCTCCGGAGGTAGTGGGGGAGTAAAGGATTTGGCCGAGCCGCAGGGACCGGACGGCCTTTTGAAGACGATGTAGGAAGCATCTTGTCCAGCTCTAGTCTGTTGATTGATTCACTTCCGACTTTCCAGTGTTATTTTGCCATTTTGGTTGATTTTGAAGATCATTTCTCTTGGTTTTGGTTTGGTTCCCTCCTGCTCTAACCCTCTCGTAGACTGCAAAATGGGAGAATTCTGAAGGATACTGTTTGCATGGCCTGGGCTTGCACTAAGCACAAAATCTGGCCATGGCTCCTTTATTGCCTATTGGGTTGGGGCTACATTTGGTCCATTTATGATTGGCCCAATTCTTATAAATCCGCCGTAAAATATTTTTCTATGATAATTGATTTTTTTTTTGGGACAAGTAATAATAATAATTGTTTTTTTATCAACACTCTGCGGTTCAGTTATAAAATGTTGGTCATAAAATAATACAATTGAATTTTTTTTTAATCAAAATTCAGCAATCTCAGTTACTATATTCAAATTTATTGATTGATCGATAATGGCAAAAGACAGAATTATAAAATAAAAAAATTAAAAAAATAGATTGTGATTAAACTTTTAGAAGGAAGGTTGTTTGCGCCAAAATTGTTTTCTTACTTTCATGTAATTAATTTTAAATTCTAGTCTTAAATGTAATATTAATATTAATTTTATTTTTATTATTATCTAGGTGTAATTAACAATTAGTTTATTTAAAGTTTTAAAAATAGACGTTTGTATAAAAATAACTTATAGAAATATCAGATAATGGATAAAGAAGTGTTTTGACGATGAATGTTGTATGCCCCATGTGCTTTAGGAAATAATTATGAATAATAGTCTAATTGACTTACTATTGAGGAGGCAAAATTTCACATGGTACAGGGTGGAGCAATTGCGTCGATTGGTGTTCGATCGGGGGTATCAAATTATTGTGCTATCATTGCTCGCAACACGTGGATGGATCAGGGCGTGAAACTGGTGAAAGTACTATACAGTAGGTAGCTACATGACAAATTCAGTAATGTAGTGGAAACTCAGAGGTAGGGAGGGCTCAATGTTTTTAGAAATTGGAAAGGTTGAGCTTAGGGCTGAACAAGTGGAACAAAACAAACTTTGGAGACATAAATATGCAGGTAGAGGAGTTTAAGATGGAGGTAAATTGATTGGATGCCATAATGGATGAAATGGGGTTGTAGCACGAGAAATGGCTGAATGCCTGAATTTAAAGAGTTCCTTGAAAGAATAGGAAACTCTGCCAAAAATTAAGAGTCAGGATCAAACTGTGAAATGCTAACATATGATACTTCCACTCCACAAAGCAAATGGAGAGTTTCCAGTAGAAAATGCCTGAGTGGTAACAAGAGGAGGCCAGGTTCGACCAGAAATGTTATATATGTGGGGGTGCCAATTTAGGATAAGAAGATCGATGAAAGTGGTGGGAGGAAGCTAATAGAGAGTATTTAGTGGCATCTGCATATGTGGTCCTCGAAAGAAACTTGATTGAAGCCTAATACTGGGTTGATCATCAATAAATCAGACCACTAGTCATGTATTGTATTTATAGATACAAGAATCTAAGTACAATTAGAATTCTACATAACTTCCAACTCCTAGACTCCTATGTTTTTCCCATTGATTAGAAGTCTAATCCTCACTTTCTCTTAGATAGCTTTATCAACTTCTTTTAAGATATGATGGGAGGGGATTGAACCGTCAGCTTGTCTCAAAACTCAATAAAACGAAAAGAATCAAGCCCTTCCTTAAATATGTCACTGATCTGATTGTGTGAAAACATATATTGAAGTGTAATATTCTTGTTTATCACTTTCTCTCGTAGAGGTGGGCATACGTGCGGTGCGGGCTTCAGCCCGGTACACATACGTTTTATTAACGCGCACGTACCAAAAAATGCACGTTTTTTAAACGTACGTGCCTTGCATGACACGCATAAAAATTGTGGCATGTTGGGCCAACCCGCATGCAAATGGGGCACGCACGTTTACCCGTTTTTAATTTTTTTTTAATTTTTTTGATTATTTAATAAAAATAATAGTGTAATTTAAATGAAATTTTTTTTAAAAAATAAATTCAGGTGCGGGCCAGCCCGCATTGCACGCACGATTTGCGGGTAGGATTTTCAAGCCTGACATGTACACGTTTGGTAAAACAAGCGGGTATTACACGCACATTTTCTTGAAAAAAATTGACCCACCCGCTCACACGTTTTAATGTGGGTGGCTTAGGCACGTTTGAACATTTTTCGTGCGTGCCGTGCATAGTCCATTTGCACGCACACGTTTGTCTGTCTCTGTTTTCTCCTATAAAATGATAATCCACTTTAATATATTTTGTGCATGGATGAAATACCGAATTCGTCACCAGTGACATAGCCCCAACATTGTCATACTACAAGACAGGGCATTGAAGCAAAGGAACACACAACTATCTAAAGAGCATACAGAGCCAATAGAGTTCAGCTGTAGCATGTGCCATGGCCCAGTACTCTGCTCTGCCTCTATACTCAATAGAGCAACAATTATCTACTTCTTTGCTGACCAATAAATGAGAATGGAGCCAAAGAAAACTCTATAGCCAGAGGTAGACCTTCGATCACAACTATCTCCTGCCCAATCAGCATCATTTTAAGCTTCTAAGCGCATATTCTCTTTGGTATTCCATAACCAATAATAAATAGTGCCTCTGAGATATCGTAAAAGCCTCTTGGCTGATCTCCAGTGACACGAGTAAGGCTTGTGGAGATGCTGACAAAGATGATTGACCATAAATGAAATATCAAGCCTCATCAATGTATAATATTGTAGTGCCCCAACTATCTGACGATACAATGTGGCCTCTACTTTGCTCTAGGGGTTTACCTATAATATCCTTGGCTCTAGCATCAGTATAAGAAGGAGATGACATGGGCTTGGCACCAAGCATGTGCGTCTGCTCCAACAACTCAGTGATGAAGGCCAATCCTGACTTTGGCGAAGATGAAGGCCAATCCTGAAGAGCTTGAATCCCAACAAAGTGACATAGATCACCAATATCTCTAAGCTTAAAATGAGTGTGAAGGTATGATATAAGTTCAGTATTAAAGGTCCAATGAGTTTTATAACCAAGATGTCATCAACATAGACCAAGACAAATATATACACATCATCATCATGATAGGTAAACAGAGAGGTGTCTACCTTTGAACACTTAAATCCAAACTCAGTTAGACAATGAGATAGCTGTAGATACCACACACGAGGAGTTTGTTTGAGCCCATATAAAACATTGTGAAGTCTGCACACGTGATTAGGGGCCATCGGAGAGATAAAGCCTCGAGGCTTCTCCATGTAGACTTCCTCCAGTAACTCACCGTTCAAGAATACAAAGAGTTGTAATGATGGGACCACTCTAATTAAACTTATCAATACTAAATATCCCTAACTATAATATTAGTGAGACAATTTATCACTAATACGGACAGCTTAGCATGTTCTCAGCCAATTCCTTTTCAAGGAAATAGTTGATCTCATCACCTAAAGTGTAGTGATATTTAAGTTAAAAAAATGGATGCTTGTAGTTGACAAGTACATTGGATTGACTCATATAGAGATCAACATATTGTCAGTGGTTGATACATTAAAGAAAAACGGGTGTAAATGATCCTTACACTTGAGATCACCATATAGAGATCTTGAGTATGAATGTCACTATTTGATTCTATTCAGAGTTACACCGTAAATGGGTAACAATGGATAGTCTTGGTAATAGTTTGAAGTACGGAAAGATTAGGAGTAATCAAGAAAGAATTCACCGCTCTTATAATTGTTAGAAAAAGATATTCCTATGGCCACTTGTAAGAAGTCATGGAAGCCTTTGCAAAGCACAAGTTCAATTAGAAAGAGTTTTTAATTAGAACTTAATTACTATGAATTCCGATACAAGAAATCTTCTGTATATTAATGAGGATGACAAGTAACCTCAATATACGAGATTAAAAATATGTTATTTGTGAAAGGATATTAATTACACGTGAACTAAATCTTGAAAGGATAGTCTCTCAATACTTGTGGGCCATGATATTTTTGCTAAATGTCACTCATGGTCAATGGACTTGAATTAGGGATTAATGATTTATAAGTATATAAATCATTAAACATAAATTGTTATGTGAATTCGAGGTTCATTGCCAAGTTATTGAGAATCTATTAGGTCACACACATTAACACCATTTTATTGATGGTTAATTATGAATGACAGAAAGTTTTAGGATCATTTTATAATTTTCAAAAGTTTAGGGACTATTTCACAATTATCAAATTGCTTGGGAATTTTTCTGAAAAATCCTAGAAAAGTTGCTTGATCAATGATATATGTTAGACATGCATTAAGACATGTGCTGGAACATTTGTCTGTCTCCAAGCATGTGAAACATTCATTTGGACAAATGTTATGACATTTATCATTATTTAAAGCATGTTAGACATACATTTTGACACTTGTTTAAACATGTGTCATTCATAAGACACTTTGGCTCTTCTATAAATACCCTATAACTTCTATATGTGAGGGATGGTTGCATTTTCTTAGCCTTGGTAAAAAATTGAGAAATCTCTTTGTCCAAAGTTGAAAAACCCGAAAGTTGTTTGGGAAATGATTGAAAATTTGGAGAAATTTTTCATCTCAATTTCTAAGGCTTGAATTGTAGAGCTAGCACTCTTTTTGCTCACATATAAAGTTATATATCTAAGTGTATTATCCTCATGGAAAGTGGTAGTGTGGACTACTCTAAAGGATGGACACTTGAACACCTCAAAGGAAGGAGAC
>JAOWBN010239735.1:0-12126 GCA_028565015.1 Pinguicula moranensis
ACTCGACCTGATATATCATTTGCTATGAGTATGGTTAGTAGGTATATGCATGACCCTAGAAAGGGTCACCTGGATGCAGTGCACAAGATATTGAGATAATTGAAAAGTGCACCGGGAAAAGGATTGATCTTCTGAAAGAATGGGAATTTGAATATCGAGAGATATTGCGACTCAGACTGGGCTAGTTGTGCTGATGATAGAAAGCCCACGTCCGGTTATTGCATGTTTATAGGAGGCAATCTAGTCTCCTGGTAGAGTAAGAAACAGACAGTAGTGGCTCGTTCTACAGCTGAGGCAGAATATAGAGTCATGGCCTTGAGCGTTGCTCAAATGATTTGGTTAAGATCAATACTTGTGAACTCAAGATGGATTCAGGTCCGAAATTTAAATTGTGGTGTGATAATAAAACAGCTATTAGCATTGTCAACAAACAGTACAACATGATAGAACCAAGCACGTGGAGATTGATAGGTTCTTCATCATGGAAAAATTAAATAGCAGGTTGTTTGAATTGAATCACGTAATCACCAAAGAACAAGTTGCTGATGTATTGACTAAAGGTCTGAATTCCTAGATCTTGAGAGACTTTGTAACAATATGGGTTTAGTTTATATCCTCCACCCATCTTGAGGGAGAGTGTTGGAAGTCTTTGAAGTCAAAAGCCGCGTGTGTAGCGGTCTTCCTCATTTATGAAAGAAGCACGCCAGACACAAAGGATGCACGCCAGACACAAAGCACACCATCCGCTGCATTTCTCAGACAAGAAGCCTTTCGCATTTATTGCCTCATGAATTTTGTAATAACATGTGATATGCCATCGTACTATAAATAAGAGTCACTTGTAATGACACAGATACAAGATTCAATAATAAACAAACGTTTTTCTCTTATTTCTCATTTTTCAACTGCTTACTTGCTTGGAAGCTTGCAAAATATATAACTGTTTTAGAAGTTAGCAAGTCTAACGCAGACAGCTTCATTTTCTCTTAACAAGTTTCTATCGTAAACAGATAAGCAAATAAAACACGTATAATACATGTGCTGATTCATACCACAACAAGTTCATGCAGTAATGATGTAAGCCACCCCTGGATGCTCCTCAGCGGCTTCAGCTGCTAGAGAAGGAATATCCTATAAAATGCAACATCAAAGTCATTTTCAATTGAGCTTCTAGATTCTTTATACATCAATGCCCAATAATGTACAGAAACATGCGTAGACACCATTATGTGACCTTTAAATTCTCAACTATCTAATTACCTGATGCCAGTGTCTTCCAGGAAACAAGAAAAAAAAGGCTCACAATAACATGCTCTACCCTTGTTCCTGTTGAATACACGAGGCGAATGCATCCTTGATAGAGGGCTCAGCCAATTCCTAGTTAGAGCACAAGATGTTGGATGGACTCAATATTCGGGATCCAGAAAGAAAACCATTTCCATCAACAATCCCACATCGCATAATCCAACAATGAATCAAAGGAAAACTATGAGACAGACCCAAAGAATCTGGCATTTGGAAAAAGATGTTTTGGGGGCCGCAACCCCTCTTTCTAATAGAAAATGGAAAGATCAAATTTTTCGGGGAAATAAATAATTTTTGGGGTCAGAGGGTGCACTTAGAGGCCAAATTCTTCCTTATCGGGATCTCACTTATTTTCCTTACTTCTCGTAAACTTCCTTCTACGAATTTTTTTCTTTCCAAATCTCCATTTCTTCTCTTTTCTTCTCTTTTTCTCATGATCCCTCTCCATTTTCTAAGAGATTTTGATGCATATTTATAGATAATGAAAAGATGGGTTTGTTCTCCATGTGGTAGCCTTCTATTGGTAGGATAACATGTGCTTTGTTGGTTTGTGGGTCCCGCAACATGGCTTCCCAAATACTCTTCATTTGGGTCCTGCGGTGCATGACTTTTCCCATACTCTTTGCGTGGGTCCCTATTTTGGAGATGGGATGGGTGAAGAGATTGGGCCGGTCTTTGGAGATTGGGTTGTGGGCCCTTGTGGGTTGTGGGTTTAATTGAGACATACCACTGCGCGAAGAGGATGCTGACTCCATTAGGGGTGATAAAAAAAAATCGATTGGTATTCGGTAAATTCGATCGAAATCGGATCCAACTTGTAATCCTGATTCACAGTCGATACGGTTCAGTAAGTCGGTGTTTTACCAAAAAAATTAAAAAAAAATTCAATATCAATAATTCGATAAATTGGTATTTCGGTATTGGTAATTCAATATTTTGGATCAGGATCGGTAAGTTTTTTTCTACACTGAAAAACTTTGGTACGGTATTGGGAATACAAATTATCTATCGGTATTCTCGATTAAGCTACCCTACCCTCCATTGACTTTGCATACGAAGGTCACCAAGTTTCGTCCAAGAAATCTTTCTTCTTCTAGCTCATCAACGTAAGACGAAAAGAAATGCCCAAATTATGGCTAAGTTTATTATGATAATGAGCCTCTATAATCAAATAAGGTCTCAATTGCAAAAATAAATATGTTTAGATTTTATGTTTTTAGGCATTAGCTTTTATCTGTTAATTTGTGACCTCACTTTGTTGTTGGATCTGCACAACTATTATAACTTTGCTATACATGGGGGATTAAGCATTTTCATGCTTTTCGAAGTGGTAGTTAGGCTACGTTTGGTAACAGGTGTTAAAGATTGATCCTTTCCTTAAATTGACTTGATCCTTTCCTAATTAGAATCCTAAACTTTTCCTATAATAACACTTTGTACAATGTAAAATACAAGCAAGAAATCAAACAATTATTTCTCCATCAATTCTGTAAGCCACGCTTAGCATGGTATCAGAGCCAATGGTTCGTCTAACTGATCAAGCCACAAAGCTTCATCATCTACCCGCGGTTTTGCCTGCCAAGCTGATGACAACCGGCGACCAAACCTTTCTAGTTTTTCCGGCGACATCATCAGCGAGCCCAACCATGGAGGAACTATCAAGCCAATTTGGTCAAATCATCTGACAAATCAAACCTCAAACAAAATCCAACCAAACCATTACAATCAGCCTCAAACTCACAGATCACAACTATACACTATGGAGCTGACTAATGAAGATGGCAATCGGGAGACGAGGAAAGCTCAACCACATCACAACCCATTGCCTAATAGTGATCCAACTTTTCACAAATGTGAAGTTGCGGATTTGAACATTTGCTCAATTATCTTGGGGGCAATTGATCATAACCTACTCGACAGATACGCATCATTTCCCACTGCCAAAACGTTGTGGGACGGTTTGGCCACAACTTACAATAATGAGAATGACTCACTGCAACTATTTGATCTCGCCGTCCCAGCAAACCGCCAGCCACAAGGCCAGGGTTCACTAGAGGAGCTATACATACACTACTCTACAGCGGATATGACAGGAAATGGAAAGACGCAAACTGAACCCCATGAAGTGCCCGAAGGATGTCATGATTTTCAATCGCCTCCAGCATGAAACACGATTGTTTCTATTTCTTGTCAAAGTCGACCCTAAATTTGACGTTACTAAATGGGATTTACTCAAAGCCGACCCACTGCCCTCGATCGAAATAGCGTATACCGCATTTCGATGAGAGACAATCCGCCTACAAATCCTAAACCCCCGACATCTCGCCAGCGGCGAGGCATCTCAAGGGATTGCCAGTTACTTTACGGTTAAATCCAGCCTAACACGCGTCCAAAACATCATCTTAGGGCAGCAACATTGATAAATTCAAACTCTATTGCACTGGCTGTAAAAGATTTGGACATGCGATCGAGCGATCTTTTAAGAAAAATCGGGTTTCCCGATTGGTACTTCAAATACAAGAGTCGCAAGTCGGATGTTGGCGTCGCCACCATGGGAAATAGTGAAGTCTCAACCGACGACGGTGGGAACCAGACAACCCAACCTGGTTTCAAGGCAATCGCCACAACGGAAAGAGGAAACAATGGTGTGACTCAAAACGGTACAGGTAGAAGGGTCGAGAATGTTTCGACATTCTCGAATCCTAATCTCCAAGATTTGCAATTACGCCCTCTGGTTTCTAATGTTTTTTGTAGATCAATCCATCAAGTCTCCTGAAGTTCCAATATGCCCCCCACGAGCTGGTATGGTTTTGGAATCGTCCCCGCAAATTTCCATAAATTTTATTTCGGTCCCTGCACTAACACCACCACCAATCTCTCGAAATTGCCACAAATTCCCTCAAGTATCCAAATTCCCATATGCATCCCCATAACTTCTAGAAAATTTCAAAAACACCCCCAACAGTTCACAAAACCCCCAAAAATACCCTATCCAGCTCGAAAAATTCAGAAATTTCCAGATACAACCGTGCCATGCAAATCCCTAATTTTTTGGACTCTGATATTTTGATCTACCTCCGGATAATAACTATGACAGGATCATCCCATCCACTACCTACTCCTCCTGTGAAAAATCCCAACAACCCGGGGGCGATGGCTCTTTGACTATGGGGGCACTGACACTATGACCAAATCCTCTGAGGATATCATCACATTAATAGTGCCTTGGAAAAAAATTATTCAGACAGCTAACGTGGGCGTCACACCAGTGGTTGGAGCCGGAACAATTGAGATTTCTCAAAATCTCAAATTATCCAATTGTCTTTATGTGTCATCTTTATCCTGCAAATTCTTATCTATAAGCCATGTGATGAAGGAGTTGAACTGCCACATGCTAATATATCCTCACTTTTGTTTACTGCAAGATATTCAGACACGAGAGATCCTTGGACGTGGTAGCAAGGGGGGGTTGTACTATATTGATGAGATGACAAGTTCTAGTTTTGTGATGCTTGCACATGGCACACCTAATCGGCAAGTTTGGTTGTGGCACCAATGTCTGGGATACCCCTCCGCCGATTATCTCAAATTAATGTTTTCGCATTTTTTTTCACAAAAAACATCTTTTTTTAATGTGATACATGCTATTTAGCAAAAAATCATCGACAACCTTATTTATCGAATAATACTCGTACCAATACTATTTTTTTCTTGGTACATTCTGATGTAGACCGGCGCCCGACACCAGTATGGGTAGTTTTTGATATTTTCTATTTTCATTGATGATTGCACTAGGATGACGTGGGTTTATTTACTTCAACATAAGCATGAGGTGTTTCAAAAATTTCTTGAATTCTCTATTATGATTTGAAACACAGTTTTAACAGAAAATTTGGATCCTCCGTTTTGACAATGGCTATCAATCATCCTATTAAACAAATTCTTCTCCGAAAATGGCCTTGTTTACCAAACCACCTGTTCCCACACTCCTCAACCAAATGGTGTGGGCGAACGTAAAAATTGGCTCATCCTCAAAACTACCCGAACCATGATGATTGAGTCCTGACTCCCTCAATCCTTTTGGCCTGAGGCCGTACCTACCGCAGTATACCTTATAAACCGCCTCCCCACAAAAATCTTCAAGTTTCAAACATCAATGAAAACTCTGGCTGATCATACACAAATCCCGGATGCTCTATCTCTACCACCTAAAATCTTTGGCTGATCATACACAAATCCCGGCAGCTCTACGAGCTTGGCTTTTGACAACCTTTTGCCCTTTTTAGAAGTCGCGAGCAAGATCGCACCCTTACCCTTTTGTAACTCATTTTCAGTGAGTTTGAGAATATTCACCAACTCTCCCAAAGGTACTTGAATCTTATTCATTTTAAAGTTGACGATGAATTGCTTATAACTCGGCAGAAGTGATTATAAAATCAAATTTACATAAAGGCCTTCTTCTAGGTTTGTTCCAAGGTCCTTCACCCTTTTGATGAGGCCTAGCATTGTCACACCATGGTCAGCCATAGAAGAGCCTTCTTTTATCTCGGCTCTAAACAAATCTTTGGTTAGATTGAACCTCTCAAAGTCAGACGGAGCATCAAACAACTCTTTGAGGTACCCCATCATAGAATAAGCATCCGAATTCTCACATTGCTTTTGAACCTCTGGAGATATGGATGTCAGCATAAGACATTGGGCAAGGTCATAAGCCATAATTTATTTCTCACAAGTAATTTGAATAGCCTGAGATGCACCCTCTTCCGGAGGGTTGGGTTTTGGTGTTTCAAGGACATGTGCAAGCTTTGCGATTTTGAGAACGATTTTCAAATTCCGATGTCAATCAAAGTAATTTGCACCAATTAACTTGTGTGATTCGAGAATAAAATAAAGATTCATTTGCGTAGAAGACATCTACAAAACATGTAAAGGTAAAGATAAAATTTGGTTATTTTATGTATATATTAAAAATGAATATAGTAGACTTTTATAAATATATTCATTCTTCTCGCACTATTTTATTTCAAATTAATAACCCTCTTCATTGATTCGGAAGATTAATAGATCTTCTAGTGGGTCAAGCATCCCAATTGAACCATAATCAAAATTCAAACCTTGAGGGAAACTCAACAAGCCATCTATGGTTACCAAGGGTAGTTATCACTAAACAATTGCAACACATTGCAACTCCTTAATTTTGCTTGGGTAGTTAACTCATTAACCTTACCAAGACTTTGACTCTAATACTCAAGGCCTAGAGGGAAACTAAACAAGTCAAGCGGATTAGTCAAGTCAAATACCATTATTCCTAAAGTTAAAACTTTTATGATAAAACTCCCTACGAGGTAGATGGTCACCTTGAGGGAACTCAACAAGTGAACTAACGATCAAGAGGGTCGTTTTATCATAATAATGGAAGACATCACCCTTTTTAAACACATTCGAAAAGGGGAGCATTGATTAATATATTATAAAGCATGCTAAATAAATACATATAATCGTGGTATGATTATGGACTCTACTGATATCTCGGCCATTAAGAGATTACGAGGTTTATACTAATGGTGTTGTTCAACGTCTTGAAGTTATACAACGCCTTTGTATCAACACCTTCTCGCCTTTCTCTCTGTGCCTTCTCTCTCTTGAGTTACATAATTCTTAGCTTAACTCTCACAATTTTCCTCCCACTAGCCTAATAAAAAATTACATTCTTTAAGAAACCATAAGTTACATTTAGGGGGAGTGAGATGAGAAAAGAATTACATCAAGAATGATAAGAAAGGCATGGCATGCAAATCATATTATGAATGCCTATGTAACTATTACATCCATTCAACCAAGAATTAAAGTAATAACATTTATTGCAATAAGCACAATACTATTGGGCTAGTCAATGATCAACCACCATGCATCATATTTAATTCAAAATTAAATAAAGCATAAATATTTGAATACTACAAATAATCACTAAATGCAACATATTCTTGCGCTTGAAGTAGCATGCAATAACAAATTCTTGCATCTTTGGCTACGATTTTTGGACAAAATATCCAAAATTTACTTCGGTTTTTAGGGCCCTTTGTCAAGGCTTAACCTCTAGTTTTTAGGGCCCTTATTATTTGGTATACAACTCTGTCACTCTCAAAGATTTTTGCAACTTGATGTGGAGATTGACTGAGCCATACTAGTAGACTCATTGATCAATAACAAGACCTCACAGCATGGCGGATTAGGACACAAATTACACAGATCAAACAGCTTCAGCAAGCCTTTCACAGCATCTCCATTAAACAGTGCTACAGGGAAGCTAACACTATTGCGGACTCTTTGGCAAAGTGAGGTGCCTCGAATCAAGACTCTCTATTTTCAACATATGACGACCTCCGATTAGCAACAACTTCCATTTTGCAACAAGACCTCACAACCATATAACCTAGAGAACAAAGGTTTATCTCTCAGTAAACATTGCCTCACTAAGCCAGCAGGGAAACCAGGCTGGAAAAGCTTTACATTTATTCATGTACTACTGAATATTACATTTACTGTTTTGTAAAAGGGATGCCGCCATACTCTTTCCTCTCTTTGGATTTTCCTGCCCGGGGTTTGCCAAAGAGAGGTTTTAAGGAGGTGGAGATGTGCCTTCCTCAATATCATCATCTAGAAGAGCCAGGAATTGGCTTGTATATATGTGCTTTGGCACTTCTATGAATAAAAGCTGAAAATTCGGGTTAAAGAAATCTCTAGTTATTTTTGAGCAATTACTTAAGCTTCTACAACATCATGGAGGGTCCAAACCGTGCATGAAGCCACTACAATAATTTTGTCCACACAAATTTTAAGTTTCGGTCAAAACATAACTTACGATTTTGTGAAGCAAAACTTTCAAGAAACACATGCATGCAAATGAACTTATTCATACATCCATTGTCATATACCATAAGTTGTGTAATTAACCTTGCAAAAATGCAGAAATTAGCAAAATGGCTTTGATACCACTTGTAAGATCCCTGAAAGCTATATTATGTGCCATGATGCAAAAAAGTGCAGAAGCGTAAACATAAGTCTCGTTAAGCATGCATAAAAAAATTTCAGAGATCTTTTATCCATGGATCTGTGCTAATTTACACAACTTAATTCAAGGGGGGAATTTTATACCTCTTGAAGAACTTCTATTCTTGAGAGCAGTCTCCTTCCTTTGAGGTGTACAAGTGTCTACCCTTTAGAGTAGTCCACACCACCACTTCCTTTGAGGATAATACACCAAGATGAATAACTTTATATGTGAGCACAAAGGGTGTTAACTCTAAACTTCAGACCTTAGAAAATGAGATAAAAAAATTCTCCAAATTTTCAATTCTTTCCAAAACAAATTTCGGGTTTTCCAACTTTTGGACAAGGAGATTTCTCAATTTTTGACCAAGGCTAAGAAAATGCAATCATACCTCACATATAGAAGTCTTAAGGTGTTTATAAAAAAAGCCAAAGTACCTTAAGAATGATACATGTCTAAACAAGTATCAAAATCCATGTCTAACATCCTTTAAAAAATGACAAATGTCATAATACTTGTCCAGATGCATCTCTCACATGCTTTGAGGTAGACAAATGTCACAACACATGCCTTAATACATGTCTAACATGTGTCATTAATCAAGCAACTGATTTTTCAGAAAAATCCCCAAATAATTTGGTAATTAAAAAATAGTCCCTAAACTTTCAAAAATTATGAAATGACCCTAAACCTTTTGGTCATTTCATAATTAACCCTCAAAAAATGGTGTTAATGTATGTGACCCTATAGGTTCTCAATAATTTGGCAATCAACCTCGAATTCACATAAATAATTTATATTTAATGATTTATACACTTTTAAACCATTAAACCCTAATTCAATTTCATAGACCATGAGTGATCTCTAACAAAATACCATGGCCCCAAGTATTGAGAATAGTCATAGAATGAAACTATCCTTTCAAGAATTAGTTCATGAGTAAATTATATCCTTTCACTTTTCATCATATCCATATTGTATATTGAGGTTATTTGTCATCCTCATTAATATACATAAGATCTTTTGTATCGGATGTCATGATCATTAAGTTCTAATTAAAAACTCTTTTTAATTAAACTTGTGCTTTAGGCTTACATGACTTATTACAAGTGGCCTTATGAATATCTTCTCCTGGCAATTTAGGAGAGGTGAATTCTTTAATGATCACTCATAATCTTTCCATATTTTAAACTATTCCCAAGACTACCCATTGTTACCCATTTACAGTGTAAGTTCGAATGGAATCAAAGAGTGACATTCATACTCAAGATTCTTATAATGTGATCTCAAGTCTAAGGATCACTTCACACCCAATATTCTTTATGGTATCAATCACTGACAATATATTGATCTCTATGCGAGTCAATCCGATGTACTTGTGTACTACAATCATTCCTATTTCTAGCTTAAGTGTCTCTACACTATAGTTGATGATATCAACTATTGCCTTCAAAAACAATTCGCTTAGAACATGCTAACCTATCTGTATTGGTGATGTCTCATCTCACTAATACTATGGTTAGGGATGTTTAGTACTGATAACATAATTGGAGTGGTCTCATCATCACACTTTTTTGTAATACACTCTAAGTTAACAACACTAAATTTTACTATTTGGAATGCTATAAATAAAGTAAGCCAATAATCAAATGGTAAGGTTGCTACAATCATATATACAATATTAAAGTGTTAATACATAGGCCTAAGGTGATTGGCCTTAGGCCATAACACTAACAAACTGTTCTTGAAGAGAAAAGGAAAACGGATTACCTGTCTGATTAGTTATGTAGATGATATGGTAATCACTGGAGATGATGCTGAGGAGATCAAGAATCTTCGGGATAATTTATTCCGAGAATTTGAAATGAAAGACGTAGGAAGGTTAAAATATTTTCTTAGATCTTTTAGCTGAGACAAGCCTAATGTACTGTAAGCCCGCTAATACACTAATGATAGCGAATCACAAACTGAGGATAGAAGATGGGGCCCCTCTTGCAGATCGAGAAAAATACTAGAGATTGGTTGGAAAACTGATTTATTTATCACACACCAAACCTGATATTGCATATTCAGTAGGAGTGATCAGCAAATTTATACACAAACAACAAGAAGAGCACATAAAAGCAGCATTGAGAATTGTCAGGTACTTGAAAGGAACAACAAGACGAGGAATCATGTTTCAAAAGAATGGAAACTTAAAAATTCAAGCATATACTGACGCTGATTGGGCCGGGAATCAAACTGACAGATGGTCAACCTCAGGATATTTTACGATACTTGGAGGAAACCTTGTGACATGGAAAAGTAAAAACAAAAGGTGCTCTCTCCAGTGCAGAAGAAGAATTCAGAGGCATTGCGAGAGGGTTGGCTGAAGTACTATGGTTGAGAAAGTTGGTGGTTGAAACAGAATTTTCAGATAATGAAACCAACCCACTCATGTGCGACAATAAAGTTGCCATCAGCATCTCAAAAAACCCAGTCCAACATGATTGCACCAAGCATATTGAGGTAGACAGACATTTCATAAAGGAAATATTTGAAGAAAGAACTATGTGTCTACCTTTCGTACGATCAGAAGATCAACTGGCAAATATATTGACCAAAGCAATAATCGGGCAATCATTTCATGAATTCTTGTGCAAGTTGGGTATCGGAGACCCGACAGGCAACTTGAGGGAGAGTGTTAGATTAGATAAATTAGAAATGGATCAAAAGTCTAACCTTGTAAAAAGGAAAGATAAAAAATTGATCATTTCCGTAAATTTATTTGATCCCTTCTTAATTAGAATCCTAAGTTTTTCCTATAAATTTAACACTTTGTACAATGTAAAATGCAATCAAGAAATTAAACAATTATTTCTCCATCAATTCCCTAACCCACGGTTAACAATAAACACCCAAATGTTGTTGTAGCCAGGGACGGTGGTGATGGCGGAAGACATGCCAAGGAGGCAAGGAGAGGCTTACACTTCCTCGTCTTTTCCGACAGACAAAGCCGACGAGGAATTCATCGGATTTACATCAAAAATCAATACATGCACATGGTGATCTCATCCAATTTGTGATTCCCACGGCTGACGGCATCCTCCGGTAGGCCTTCGCCCAATTCCAGGTGAAACCCTAAGGGCTCGTTTACTATACAGAATTATGCGTCATTATGACAGAATTCGAGCGTAATTATATGTTTACTAAACACACAATTATCAAAGCGGGTGGAAGAATTCAATTCCATGACCTGCAAGATTTTTTAAAAATGATGGGATTGGGCTCGAAAAACAATTCTATCAAAAAGACGAAATTGATGAAGAGCCACTCAATTCTCCCTTTTTAGTTGAATCTTCACCCTTCACCACCACGCAAATTATAACAAGTTGCCACAACAAAAACGCGAAAAGTCGTTTGGGAGAAAGAAATCTGAAGAACCCTAGTCCCGCTTGCTTGACGTGCCCATCGTGACTTCTCTCCCGTACTTTTCTCTGCGACATCTACGAGAAGTGCTGAGGAAAATGGTTCCTTTGAAAGCAGAATGGGCAGATCCATATGAGGGCTGTGAAATTGATGCGGGTAAACGGGTTCAACATTGTGGATCAAGTCTTGCATCGTAGGGGAGGGTACGAAAGGACCCGCGGATCCACATGTGGGCGGATCGGTTGAATCGAGGCTGCAATCGGGGTCATACGAATTTCAGTTTGGGCGAGCTTTGGCATTGCCATTGATGAAGGAACGGGTGTAGGCCGATTAGGTATAGTATCGAAAAAACTCCACGGGTT
>JAOWBN010239746.1:0-12124 GCA_028565015.1 Pinguicula moranensis
ATGATCCATAGGGAATAATCCTGCATGCAAGATAATTTGCAATATCTGCAAACCAAGGCTCTGTACTTCCTTGGACAGCCAACGGTCTTTCATTTGGAAAAGGAATCATTGATCGGTATATTGTCCATGTCACCGCCACTAAAATTTTCTAGGCGTGAGAGATGATCAGGCACTACATTTTTCAGATCCCTTCTTATCTTTGATTTCAATATCAAACTCTTGTAGGAGCAAAATCCATCTGATCAGCCTTTGCTTAGCATCCTGTTTCAGCATGAGATATTTAATGACAGAATGATCAGTATGCACTACTACTTTACTTCCCAAATGTAGGGTCTGAATTTGTTAAATGCAAACACTATGGCTAACAGTTCCTTTTCTGTGGTGGCATAGTTTATTTCAGATGCATTCAATGTTCTACTTGCATAGTAAGTTGTACGGAATACTTTCCTTTTCCACTGGCCAAGAACTGCTCCTACTGCGTAGTCGCATGCATCACACATGATTTCAAATAGTTCACTCCAATCGGGTGTATCAATGATAGGTATAGTGGTAAACTTATCTTTCAAGAAATTGAATGCCTATTAACAATTATCCCCAAACTCAAACTTTGCATCTTTTTCCAGTAGCTTAAATAGTGTTCTGGTGATGTGTGAAAAATCTTTAATAAATCTTTTGTAAAATTCTGCATGGCCCAAGAACCTTCTAATTCCTTTGACAGAAGTTGGTGGTGGCAATTTGGAATGACTTCTATTTTTGCTCTTGCAACTTCTATCCCAAAACTTGGCACCTTGTCAGCACAATTCTTTCCTGTACCATGAAGTGACATTTTTCCCAGTTGAGTACCAAATTAGAGAGTTCACACTTTATCAGCACCAATTGTAAATTTTTCAGACATCCTTGTAAGGATGTCCCATCACAGAGAAATCATCCATGAAGACTTCAATGATGTGCCCCGCCATGTCAGGGAAAATAGAAGTCATGTCTGAAAGGTAGCTGGAGCGTTGCAAAGTTCAAATGGCATTATGCAGAATGTAGATGTTCCATAGGGGAAAGTAAAGGCAGTCTTCTCCTAATCTCAGGTTCTATATAAATTTGGTTGTATCCAGAGTAGCCATGGAGATAACAGTAGAACTTATGGCCTGCTAAACGATCTAACATCTGATTAATAAAAGGTAAGGGGTAATGATCCTTTCTTGTGGTCTTGTTCAATGCTCTGTAATCCATACAGATTCTTCATCTAGTGGCTATCTGCTTGGGAATAAGTCCACTGCCATTCCTCCTTTCTTTGGGACGCACTGCACTGGACTGATCCAACTGATGTTCGAGATAGGGTCTACCACTCTAGCATCCAACCATTTCAAGATCTCATTTCTAACTACCTCTTTCATGATGGGGTTCAGTCTTCTTTGGGAAGCTACCACTGTTTTGCTTTCTTTTTCTAAGAATATTCGGTGCATGCACACAGATGGACTAATTTCTTTGATATCTGTTGAGGTCCATCATATGGCACACTTGTGATCCCTGAGCGCAAGTAGTAGATTGTTTTCTTATTGATGTGAAAGAGAACTTGAAATGATCATTGGGAAAGTTTCATCAGTGCCCAAGAATGCATACTTTAATATGTATGGACAATAGTTTGAGCTCCAAAATAGGTGGTTACTTGATTGAAGTGCTCTGAGATGCAGGGCATTCTTTCAAATTTTCAAAAAAAGCTTTTCCCTAACCTTCATTAGCATCCAACAAGTTGGTGCATTCTTTGACTCTAGACTCTTCTAGAATAAGAGGATCAGAATTGACTAAACAATTTTCCAGATCACTCCAGTTGTATGCGCAGTCAGGTTGCTTGAATTGTTCAGTAGCCTCTGCACTCAAGCAATCTTCTCTGTGGTTATTTTTTTCATTGCCCGAAACACGTTAAATTTAACCTCTTTCCCTTGGACTCTGAGAATCAACTCTCCTCTCTGGACATCAATGAGTGCACCTCCTATTGCTAGAAATGGCCTTCCCAGAATAATAGGGATGTCTCTATCTTCCTCCATATCCAGAATAAGAAAATCAGTTAGGAAGATAAATTTATCCACTTTGATAAGGACTTCTTCAATGATTCATTTGGGGTGTTTAATGGATCTATCTGCCAAATGTAAGGAGATTTTGGGCGGCCTGCCTTCATCTAATCCAAGTTTCTGAAAAATCGACAGAGGCATAAGATTAATGCTTGCACCTAGATCGCATAAAGCTCTAGCAAATGTAGAATTTTCAATATAATATAGGATAATAAAACTCCCTGGATCTTTTAGCTTTGGTGGCAACTTTTTTTGGAGGATGACACTGTATTCCTCTGTAAGAACCACGGTCTCATAATCTCCAAATCTCCTCTTGTTGGATAGAATATCCTTCATGAACTTCACGTAGCATGGCATTTGCTCCATAGTTTCTACAAATGGAATATTAATATGCAGTTTCTTAAAGACATCTAGAAACTTTTGAAACTACTTATCCAGTTTCCCTTGTTTTAATCTATGTGGGAATGAAACTGGTACTTTTTGTTCTTCCTCTTACTGAGGTATAATTTCTTCAGACGTTGTGAACACTTTTTTTTTGGGTGTGGTATCCTTGGAAATAATTTCTACCTCTTTTCCACTTCTTAGGGGTATAGCTTGGCATTGCTCCTTAGGATTCACTTAAGTGTTACTTGGCAATGTTCTAGGGGGTCTCTTTGCTAATTGTCCCACTTGAGCTTCCAGATTCCTCATAGTGCTCTTGTTTCTTGCATAAATCCTTGTGATGCGATGGCCAACTGTGCCACTAAATCTTGAAGGTTTTGGTTATTCTTTGCAGTCAATGCCACTTAAGTGATTAGATCATCTGAGGACAAATGTTGATGTTGCAGGTTCCCTTATGGCCTCTCCACCTGTTGTTGACCTTGGAAAGGCCTTAGTCCTTGAAATGGCATCTCTCCTGGAGGATTCAACACATTTTGATTGTTGTGCCATGAAAAATTAGGATGATCATTCTTTTGTGGGTTGAAGTTTTGATATCTTGGCTAATTTGATACATAATCCAGTTGCTCTATAGGGATGCTATCCATTGATGATAACTCCTAACATTGATCTCTATGGTGTGGTCCTCTACACAACTCACAAGATAATAGAATGGGAACAACCTTAATTTGATAGCGTCTAAGTCACATCTGCATACTTAAGAGTGTCACATATCTCCACAAAAGCACTTATATATAAATTGGGATCTTTTGTGGCTCCTCACCCATAGGTGGAATGTTGTATCAGTAGCTGAATAGTGGACGGTTTTAATTCAAAGTTGTTGGCCTGAATTGTTGGTCTCCTAATGGAGAGAATTGCTTCATCTGCACGAGGCAGGGCAAAATCTTTCATAGGAATATCATCTTCATTTTGTACCACAGCCACATTCCTCTGGTCTCTATCCTCATCTTCTGGACGTTGCA
The DNA here is from genome assembly GCA_028565015.1 of Pinguicula moranensis. NCBI lineage: Eukaryota > Viridiplantae > Streptophyta > Magnoliopsida > Lamiales > Lentibulariaceae > Pinguicula > Pinguicula moranensis. The sequence goes on from JAOWBN010239746.1 coordinate 3,464, forward strand.
TTCTGTCCTTTGCTCGTTGTTGTGCTCTCCTTAGGTTCTTTCAATTTCCGAATCAATCTCTTCGCTAGAGGAGTCACTCCCCGATGGATTCATACAATGCCTTCAAACAAAGTTCCAAAAATTAAAACTGCAAGAAAGTAAAATTCAATCTAGCTAAAACTTGCTTGGCGTTAATCTTGTTTAAACTGCCAATCCCCGGCAATGGCGCCAAAAACTTGATGCGCACATACGTGATGCACTTTTATGTACAAGTGTAAACATCGCATAAGTAATAAAGTGATGATAAGGATGTCGAACCTCAGGGATTGGGATAAACAATCACTAACATTCACAAGTTTCGTGCAATTTTGAACAGAATAAAATTGAGTTAACATTGATTCTAATCTAGTCATTAAGCAATAGATTAGGCAATGAACAAAAACTATTAAAATGCAGTGGAATGAAGATAGATCTAGTATGGAGGTTTGAGATATCCAAGGAAATTGCAACTTTACCACTTAAGTCCCTCGGGTAGAATTATAATCTGATTAGTTATGGATTAATTTTTGTATTGTGCTTATCGTTATCGGATTCATCTATCCTAGACACTTATCTCTCTCAAGCTGTAAGCATCCTTCTCTGATTTATAGATGAGCATCTCTCGATGTTACATACAAATAAACCAAAGACATTATTCTCAAGTGATCCTCACACATTAGCACCGATTCTATATGCATTATCAAGCTATAACAACCGATGTGGACCTTACTATGCCCATAACTTATGTCTCTCGAACTCCCATTACGCTTAGTGCATATACTTACGTTGATCATACATAAATAGATGAGGATGAAGAACAACAAGATCAAACACCATAGAAACAACTAAACATGGTAAACATTCAATAATCTCCCCGAGTTCTTTAAGGGTTATATCGCTACCTTGGATTTAATGGTTTAGCTAATGCTTAAGGCATGAGCCATTGTACAAACACACAATATTGAGTTTATTACAAAGATAAAAAAGAGAATCGGATCAGAGCTTCAGGATAATGATTCAAAAAAAATTTCTTGAACAATCTCGTTCTTATGCTTCATTTTTTGTGTTGACTTCTGCCTTTTATATCACTTTAGTAACTTCCTATGAAAGCTTCCATTACAGGACAGGGGACATTTGTCTGCCTACAAAGTTTGGCGTGTCATATCACCTTGCATAGTCATGTGATCAGGAATTGGTATCACAGCTTGGATAATTGGGGCAAAACCTCTACTTTTGGATTTGTTTCTCTTCTTTTTCTCTCAAAGAGCAATAAATGACTTGTTTCTGCAAAAGGAAGAAAAACATGTATAAAAGGCGTGTTTCATCATCCTTATTGAGCCAAATTAGACTCAAATAGTCTGCATTTATTAGGTATAAAGTTGGCTCATCACTGGGCTTTCACATTAAAGCTTTAAAGCCAAATGCAGAGGATAAAGACTAAGTGTATTTATCAACGTCTATGATTAGTATGACATAAGTAAGTGACATGCCCATCTTACTAGGAGTCATGCTATGACACATATCATGTTGTGTGTGCTGTAGAACGACCGTTGTGAAAATGACTAAAGAATCCCCTTATTGTCATTGTGTGATCACATGGACATATGCTTGTCCACTTAGATGTTACTCTTTGACTTAGAGCTATGGCTTGAAGTTGAGGCTTGGTAATGCTACTTTAGTATGTCATCCAAGGATTAGGATCTATATAGTCCAGCGGACCATGCTAGAAAAGTAGTCAAGTTGATACGGATGGTCATTAGTGTCTAAGGAACAATTTGTTTAGCTTCATCATATTTGTCATGACGGTTACATCAAGTATGTAACCAAATATTGTATAACTTAAAGGAATACACAGCTATTGGTGATGCAAAGAGGGTTCGGGTTATCGTCGATTTGAAAGTGTCATGTTAGTTAGATGATGACTTAATATGACACTACTAGTTACTTTATGGTCTCAAGACTCATTTCTCGTATGAAGCATCGGGAGATTTTGAAAACTATATTTTGTAATACGGGTTATTTAGCCGAGTGGAGCTGTTTGACAAAATAGATAAATATGTTTAATTTAATTAATTATGGTAATTATCTGTTAATTACCTAATATTAAGAATTCTAATTATAGTAGGATTCTACTACCTAATTAGATTTAGGGTCAATTATGTAATTATACATTAATTACGAAACCCTAATCCCTCCCTATAAATAGGGCATTCAGTACGCCTATTTAAACACATCAGTAATCATATTCTCATGTGTTGAGACCCAGAAACATATATACAGTTTCTCTCGAATTGCTGCCTTATCATCTGTGAAGATGGAGATCTGAGTACGTGGATTATAAGGAGACTCTGGTAGGCTTCTATTCGTGTTCGTGATATAATAAACCGTGATATTATGGTTCTATATGCTTCTGCATTAAAAGATATGATTCGTTTGTATTTAGTTTAACTATTAGATCCGTTGTAATTAGATCTATAGTTGATATTGATGCATTCTCCATAGAAAAATTGACACTTTTTTTGGAATGTAAGTGTCCCAAACTTTGTTGAGTTGTCTTCGTTGTTCCTCTATGTACTGCACCATGTGTCCAAAGATGAGTTTCCTATGCAAATCTCACACCGTGTAAGTTGTTGTGTTGTAGTTTTGGAAGCTCCAAGAATCTTCAACGGTTTCTTGCAGTAAAACAAAGTTAAGCACAAGTTTTAGCTTCTCCGCTTCCTCTTTTTCCCACCCATACAACTCCCTGCTCCACTCCAATTCCCACACCCGCACGTCTCCTTCCCACTTTCCATGATCAGCTACACTCCTTCCTTTCAAACTATCTACCCTACACAGTCTCTCACACTTTTCTTCTAATGTTTTATCCCCCACTCACAGCTCCTCCCAAAAAAGTGCTTGTTTCCCATTCTCTACCCATTTTAGCATGCTATATTTGGAACCACCCCCCGCCAAAAGTTAGATAAATATCTCTCCACCACCTTGAGAAAGTTGCTCCCCCTATCTCTGCCCCTTCTTACTCCCAGTTCTGCCACCAACCCTAAAAACTCCCTCAAGTTTCCCACAAACAGTACCCTCACTACTATACTTGGCTCTCAAAACATTCTTTCACAATCCTTGTTTTGCATTCAAAATCTTCCATCGTCAACGTCCCAACATTACATTATTGAAATCCACTAACTTTCGTATGCCTAAACCCACCCTTTCGCGTGGTTGACATACCATTTTCCGTGCCACGCAAGCCACTTTTTTCCCCGTCTCTCTACCCATAAAAAGGTTCATTGAATGGATTCTAGTCTATGGATTTTGGTTTTTGATGCCCCGGTACAGTGAGAAATAGTAAGTCGACAAAGATGACAATACTAAGTTAATGAGCACAACTCTTCCTCCAACGGACAGATTGGTATTCTAACATTACTGAAGTACTTTTTTGAATCTTTGGACCACAGGGTTCCCATGTTTGCCTTTCTTGAATCCGGCCCGACCGGTACTCGAAGGTACATGAAAGGGATGTTTCCCACCTCATAGTTCATAAACCCCATCATCTCTCTTACCATTATCTCCTCCATATTGATCCTGATGAGTTAACTTTTATGGAAGTTGATTCTGAGCGCGAAGACAAGTTAAAAGTTCCTTAAAATTTGCCTTATAGCTCCTAGCATTGACCCATGTGGCTTTATCAATGATTATGGCACCGTCTGCAAATTGAAGGTGTGAGATATTAAGTTTCTTAGGTCCTACTTCCACTGGGAAGGTCATTCATAACTTACTGCCTTATTAATCATGGCTGACAAGCTTTCTGCAATCATTAAGAACAAAAAAGGGGGTGATGGATTTAGAATAGATGTGGTCCTTTGATGGAGCCTCCTTTGTGGTGTAAATTCCTTTGTAGGGTTACTATTGATCAGAATAGATGTGGCTGTTTTTGACAAACACTCCTAAATCCACACTATCCATTTCTTCGGAAAGTCCAAGTTCCTGGCCATTTGTGCAACAAAATTCCAATTAACCATGTCATACGCTTTCTCGAAGTCTATTTTGAAGATTATTGCTTCTTGTTTCTGTTGGTTCATCTCAGCTACCACTTCCCTTGCAATTAAGACTCCATCCATATTTGTCTGTTTCTAATAAATGCCATTTGGTTCACCAAAATCACCTCTTCCAACACTAAGAGTGATATGCCTGTAATCAGCTATGTTCTATGGCGAACCTGTCTTTGCTACCACTTCCCTTGCAATTACTTTATACATGTTGCCCACAAGAGTGATATGCTGTAATCAGCTATATTCTATGGGGAACCTGTCTTTGCAACAAGTGTAATATGTACCACATTACTTTTGTTAGCAATTCTATTATTCTTATAATTTATTTATGTTGTTCTCACTGGTATGTTTAACTGGGATACCCTCAAGCATCGGTCTGCAAGCCATGGTTTCAGTAAATCATTCCTGAAAGTAATTCATAAAATATTGTTTTACTAGCTCAACCTCCTCAATCAAACAGCCTTGTTGAAACACTCCTTGTATTCTTGTCTCTTTCAATTTTTGTTTACCCACCTATGGAAAATATTTGTGTTCTCATCCCCTTATTGCAGCTGATTTAGGCAGGAAAAAAGGTTGATAAAAAACCCATCAAATATCAAGCCCATCCGTTAACAAAAGAAGGAGATTTACCCAAGTGCATAGGCTATCTTGAGGACTGGCCATGCTCCCGAGGAATCTACCTCACGCCTTCGGTTCACATGGACACAAGAAGGAATGACCTCGCACCAGTGGCGAGTTCTTCGATATGGGCACATGCATTCCCCCGACAAAAACTTGATGACCAATGCCCATAATGGGGCATATATATAGCCATCACATCACAAGTGCTCGAGTAGAAATGACCTTGTACCACTCACAAGGTCCTCGAGACAATTAGATGCATCCCCCGACAAAGACGAGATAGCTGCCATCTGAAGCAATTATCTCCTTGAGTCGCCGACAAAAGATATAACAAACAATCGCAATCGCTCATAAGTGTCCCTACGGTTAATAGTCATATCCATGAAAAGATACCGAAACACCCTTGTATGTATTCTATAAATAGGATCATTGGCTAATTAGAAAAATAAGCAGTTCTTGGAGAATATTGTTGATTACAATAACACTTATTTCGTTGTATCTCTTCTCTCCAAGAGTTGTATGGTGTAAATCAAGTAAATACTGGCAAAGCACAAGCATACACACCCTTCGTGCACATTATTTTCCATGGTTCCATCATCGTCGCCATCTATAAAAACATTTCTTATACCCAATCAAAAGCTCTTCCTACTACTAAACTCAGTATTACAAACAAACCTCCATCAGAGAATGTACCTGCCATTCTTGACAAGGTTTGGCAAGAAGGTAGGGAGGAAACTTTGCCCTCAGGAAAAAGTAATCCGGAAGAAAAGGACGCCTCTAGACTAACCCAACACGAGGTAGGGAGTAGGTCAACTGGCTCTAATGCCATCTCGCCGAAGGAGCAGACCCTTGGCCAGTCATGGAGGAAATGACCAGCCTCCACCCTTATTTGGAGAGGGTCAAGTCCAAAACTCCCCTCCCTTTTACCTTTATTGAAAAGTCACACAACAAAAGGAGGAATATGTGGCTAGCTTTGTAAACTAGTTCGATGCCGCATTCAATGGCATACTTGAACTTTCAATCAATGATGAAATCTAAAAAAAAAAGTAGAGGGCGCATGACCATGCTTCAGAGCTGAATTGTGAACGGAAGGAGGAAATACCCCCTTCACCAATGATCAATATGATCAATTGGCGATTTGCAGGAGAGGTTTCAACGAACAACTAAAAGACGAACGCTCGGGGAGAGCCTGACCAAACCAAGACATAAAAGCCTACCCGAGCCATCATGAAAATATGTTCCAAGGAGTGGAAAATCTCGGAGGGCCTCCACAGGTACGCGCCTATGTGATCATGTTCAGAATGGAAAGACTCAACGTAAGAAGAATCATGATCAGTCAAGGTAGTTCCGTCGACATACTATTTTAACACTTTGAAACGAATGGGTTGGGGAAGGACCGTAATTGAACCAATTACCAATTTCACTCGTTGGATTCGGTAGGGTAGAGGTTGAACCCCTTGAAGACATTGAGGTGCCTACTGTGTTGGGCAAAGGCGCGAACACTACAACACAGGTGGTGCGCTTTGTGGTGGTCCAACAACCATTCAGTTATGACGCAATATTTGGACGGCTTAGCATGAACCAGTTCCTAGCTAGTGTCTCCACTTACCATCAGCTCATGAAGTTCCCTACCCCACCAAAGATAGGAAAGGTGGAATTTCAGATTTGTGACTTCCCACATATCCACTCTGGGATACTTCAAGGCATGCCTAAGAAAGTGGAGATGATGGCTCAAAACTGGCTCAAGGGAGGTAACTCAGATTAGTGACTTCCCACGGTTTCACTCGGGGACACTCTAGGGCAACGGCTAGCCATCTACCAAACATCCTCGAAGGGAAACCCATCCCTAGCTGGCATAGCGCATCCTCCACTTTGAAGCCAAAAAATACCCTCTCAAGGAAGCTCCATGAAGAAATTTGAGGATCAGAGGTCGTAGTTATCTAGACATGTCAAGAGGGAACAACGTGGGAGATTGCTGCATAATGACTTACTCGACTCGAATGTTCCCACAATTTATATCCTTTATGATATTTTCTTTAAATATATGATTACCCTCTTTTTTGGAAAAATGCTTTGAGCATGGAAAACTACTGAAGACCAACCTTGTTCGAGGAGCCCCATGGGATGAAATCTTAGTAAGATGTGGCATTCACAATGCGCATACCCCAATCAAGGCATCTCACGGCCTGGATAGTGGGAGCCGTAGGGCTCTCAAAATAAAAGAAATTGAAAGGATGAAACTCCGGTACCAAGAGCCATGATACTCCCCTTACAGAGTATGAAGGAGGGTTTGGTTATTTAAGAAAGCCTTCGTGCTCCTGGAAAGCTATACCTCCATTTGAGATAGCTCATAAATTAGCAACACCGAAGAGGTTAACATACGCTCCCCAAAGAAAGGAATACAATAACCCCTTCCCACAACGCTCGTGAAAATATGCGAGTTCGATATAAGGGGGAGGGGAGCATCCTTTCATTCCTTCCCAAAAGCTCTTCTAGGCATCGAGCCATGCGAGTTCAAAAAATGAAAAGATCTCACTATGCAAACAAATCTTTCTCGTATGCGAAAGTTGGGATCATACAAATATCCTCATAACAAAGTATCGAGTACATGAATGCACCAAATCACCACGCATAATCCAGAGTTGGATACACAAATGGTGTAACGACCTCCTTTCTACGAAAAATTTCGACAAAACTTTATTGCCTCATTGTACATTTGCATGGCAAAACTACACTTTCAAAGTAAAAACAAAACGTCCATAGCGGGAGCTTACTTGCACTACTTAGCAATACTTCAGCCAAACGTTACAGATGGCGCTAGGTGAGAAAGGAATTTTTCCCCTATGAAATAATTCTTCCATTCATCCTTGCATTTCACCCAAGGAGAAGTAAGCTCCTCGGATTGAAGGAAACACCACTCATGTCCAGTTGCGAGAGTATGACCTCCCAACACTTCATCCCCTCTTGGCAGACAACCTCAGTAAATGTCCTCTCAAAAATGGGTCCTCGGAAGCACTCCTTGAGGACCTCCTCTTTGCATCTTACTTTAGCCATTTTCAACTCCCCCTGCAGAGTTTGGAGTCGACGCCTTAAGCATGGTTATTCTTTCTTGAATCTCCCACATGTTTTCCATACCTTGTGCGCCATTTGCTGCGCTTTCTCCACCTCTTCAAAGAGTCATTCGGTGAAGACTTGGTACCTCTCGACAAGGTTGAAACCTATTGGGAAAGGAAACAAGATTTCATAAACAACATAAGGGAAATGGTCCATTACGGAAGATAGGCCCCAAAATACCTAGATGTTAAACCATTGCAACTTCTCCTTCTATGAACCCAATGCCATAAGGGCACCTCAGCTTGAACCTAGGATGTCTGCTCGGCCATCGTCAAAGTTTGAAGGACCGACATCCAATAACTTATTGATGGTGGGGGCATTCCTAAAACAGGCAAAAGCTCATCAGTACCGGTTGTCGAACTCTTTGTTCAACTCTTCTAAGCTTATTACAGGTTAGGCGGAGCAAGCCCCACCAAAGAAGACGCTTGGCCTCTCTTCTTAACTAGACCACCTTTTTCCGTCCTTAAAGAGGAAGGATGCTCGAGGAGAGCCAGATCGATGGGGGACAGTTGGGCAAGATTCATATCCAATAGTGTGTAGACTTTGGAGGGATCCACAAATTGGGAAAACATGCGCAAAGAGCCCGAAGATAACCCACCACCAACAGAAGCACGTAAATCCAGCCTCGACACCAACGAGGAAGTAGATCTCTAGGCCTCGGGAGTCATCGAAGGAGTAGAAGACCCAACCCCTTCCAACAAGGTCACTGGGGCTTTCCGCCCCTTCCTCTCCATAAGGTTGACAAATGTATCAAGTTAAAGAACCATTAGTTCAAAATCAGAAAACAAGAAGACATTATGTGGTCCATCCCCATACCTAGAGAACCCGCATATTTCACCAGAACTGGCGAGAGGTCTGCTTGGGCTAG
>JAOWBN010239757.1:0-36514 GCA_028565015.1 Pinguicula moranensis
GTATGCAACCAAAAATGAGTAACTCCCGTATTTTTACGGAATTTTTCGATAAACTTCCAAATCCGGAGAGGGGACCCAACCATTTTATTGTCAAATGCCGATTATGTTCAACTTGTTTCCAACACAAGAAAGGTACGTTCTATAATTATTATTTTATAATTTATTTATTTATTTTTTAAATTCAAATAATAATATATTTTTTTATAATTTATAAGTGGTGGTTATGACTCATTTTCGAGATATATAATAAAAAAGCACCCGAATGAGCTTGGTATAGATCCTACAAAAAATCAAATTTCTAGTGGTACTTTGTGGTATGTGGCAAACGCGACAGGTGGATCCGGTGCTGGATCGGGATCCGGAGGTACATCTTCTAGCTCTCAATTATTTAGATATAATCAAGTAAGAAATAGGGAAGGTCTCGTAGACCTTATTTGTGTAGAATCTCTTCCGTTTATGTTTGCACAAAGTGTAAATTTAGAAACATATGTGCAAACGTGTTTACAACCCGCATATACTAAAGTTTCACGTAATTCAATCACTACAGATCTTGAAAAAATTTATACTAAAAGAAAATGTAAGTTGTGTGATATTTTTTCATCTTTAAGTCACAAAGTTTCTATATGTAGTGATATTTGGTCGGATAAAGGGAAAAAATATAGTTACATGGGTGTTACGTATCATTGGATTGATGATGAATGGAGCATACAAAAGAGAATAATAGCACTTTGATTGTTTGATGATGCACATACGGTACAAAATTTAACTACTATGCTTATGTTAATTTTAGAAAAAATTAACTTAAGTAGAAAAATATACAGTGTATCTTTTGATAATGCCTCAAACAATACGGCTAGTGTAGAATATGGTTTAGATTTTGTAAAGATAATAATGTTAGACAAATAAAATTTTGTTTAGACGTGTCTACCCGTTGGAATTCAACCTATATTTCACTTAAACAAACCGTACTTTATAAAGAATTATTAGTTAGTTTTTTGAACAATAGGTACCAAAATATATATTTAAACACTAATAATTGGGTTGAAATCGAAAAACTTTTAGAATTATTAAAATATTTTAATGAATATACTAAATTATTGTCATATGTATATAAACCAACATGTCACCTTGTTGTGCCTATTTGTGTTAGCATAGGAGCCATTTTAGCTAACAGTAGAGAGGACGACAATTTTGTACATCTTATAGATACTATTTCAACAAAATTGTCTAAATACATTCTAGATATACCCATGCTTATCTTTTTGCAATCATTTTAGACCCCCGAATAAAATTAGAAGGTTTGAAAAAATCATTAGAAGACTATTATAGCGATTTTCGAGACACGGACGGAGAGTGTCTTGTCGATTATAGAGTTATAATCGACAAAGTTTAAAAATTATTAAATGACATATATGAAGAGTATCAAAACCAGTTATGCATTTCTGTACCAACTCGTAGGAATGAAACTGGCTCAAGTAGTGGGGGGTCTAGATCATCAATGTTAGGAAGAATAGAAAACATAATGAAATCCTTATCTAAAAGCCCTAGGTCCTCGTCAAGTTCCACCTTCGTGGAACTTGACACTTATCTAACGACTACCTTTGAGATTGCTCAGATAGGTGACGATTACAGCTCCTACTGGGATTTTGATATTCTTTATTGGTGGAGGAGCAAAACAAAGGATTTTCCGGTATTATCGATGATTGCAAAAGAAATTCTAGCATGCCCAGTTTCTACGGTGGCCGTAGAGCAAGAATTTAGTTCAGCCGGGTACATTCTAGATGACCGACGATCAAACCTCCATCCACTCAATCTAGAGTTTCAATCATGCATTAAGGATTGGTTAGCCGCCCAACGTAGAGCACAAGAACATGAACAAATGGAGCAAGAAGATCCATTCAATACCTGGGAATTTAATACGGCCTCAGCGAGCAGCACGAGCCCGGTATTAGATAAGGACGAGAAATAAATAGGTAAGAAAGGTAAGAGAACTACGTAAGCTTTGATTTATTTATGTATAAAAACATAAATGATACATAGACAACTTAATTATAAATGTTAATTAAGCTCAAGCAAGTTACATTATTTTATTTTTTTAACCGCTAATGGCCTAACCTTTAACCCCTAAAAAATTTATATAAACTATAATTTTTATATACCCTAATTCTTACAAATTTATATATTTTATATATTTATATAAATCATAGTTTATATAAATTTTTATATACCCTAAACCCTAAACTATAAACTCTAAATTTAAACTCTAACTATAAACCCTAAACGTAAATAATAAACTCTAAATATAAATCATAAACCATAAAATTTATAAATTTTAAAATATTATATAAACCCTAAACATAAATCTAAACCTAAACCCTAAACTCTAAACTCTAAATCCAAAACCCTAAACCCAACCTTAAACCCTTAATCCTATAAAATTTATAAATTTTAAAATATTATATAAATTTAAACACTAACCCTAACCCTAGTCTAAATTTAAAAATTATGAATACAATTTTTATATATAAATTATAAATTTTACATAAACTATAACTTTTGTATAAACTATATAAACTATAACTTTTATATAAATTTATAAATTTTAAATAAACTATAACTTTTTATATAAACTATAACTTTTATATAAATTATAACTTTTATATAAATTTATAAATTTTAAATCAATTATAACTTGTATATAAACTTATAAATTTTAAATAAACTTTAACTTTTATATAGCTTTATAAATTTTAAATAAACTATAACTTTTATATAAACCTATAAATTTTAAATAAACTTTTAACTTTTATATAAACTTATAAATTTTAAATAAACTATAACTTTTATATAAACCTATAAATTTTAAATAAACTATAACTTTTATATAAACTTATATATTTTAAATAAACTATAACTTTTATATAAATTTATAAATTTTAAATAAACTATAACTTTTATATAAACTTTAACTTTTAAATAAACTTATAATTTTTATATAAACTATAACTTTTATATTAACTTATAACTTTTATATATAACTTTTATAAAAACTATAACTTTTATATAAATTATAATTTTTATATAAACTTATTTATAAATTATTAAACGTATATAATTATTAAACCCTAAACCCTGAATAATAAACCTTAACGATAAAAATATAAACCCTATTTATATAAACTTGTCAACTATTTATAAACTTACATTTATAAAATTTGTAATTTGGTACAAGATTGATAAATTTAGACTTGTTATAAAATTTATAAGAATAATTATTTAAATATAATTTTTGTTAGACGGAATGAAAAAAAAATTTAAAAATTTAAAAAAAAAAATCCATCGATCTGGAGGGCCAACCGTGCCTGAACCGCGATTGAACCCGGCGAAATCAGGAGGGTTGGTCCGAAGGGCGGCCCGTGACCCGGCGAGCCGGGCTGGGGCCCGACGGGCCAGTTAGCCCGTCGGGAAGGGCCAAGGGCCCGGGTCCAGGCGGGCCGGGCCGGGCATCTCTATCTACAACCTCCTACCATTAATAATTTTATGAACATATGTTGAATTTTCATCCCCATCTTGAATCCACCACTGCCTGGTCTTTTGGTAGTTTATAGAACACTCTCTTCTCTTTAGCAGTTTGCAGCTCAGCCTATGCTTCCTTTCTCACCCCTCTTTCCTCCTTTGAAAGTCTTACATTGCCAATCTTTGCATCTAGTTCATTCACTAGGTTTTTCTTCTCCTTAAAGTTACTATTCACCTCACCAAAAAACTTCATACGTCCATTTCCTTAGAGCCACTTTTAAATTCCAGTGCTTCTATTTAATGAAGTTGCTGGAACTCAATACATTAAATGGCGCAATGCATGGATCGCAACGAAAACGACCTTATTGTATATTTACAAGGGTAAAGCCGCTTATATCTGACCCCCCAAACCCTAACCTAGTTGGGAATATACTGGGTACGTTGTGGTGGTGGTTGTTAGAGCCTCTTATAAGAACTTTAACTTCCTCTTACCACATAACCTGTTGATCCCTGATTTGGAGCAACGAGCCATGACTGTTCAACCAGTCATTTGTAGTAAGGGGTGTAAACCACACATCAAGAACCCTTAGTGATTTAAGCCCCCAATATTTTTGTTCTTCTTTCAGCATAATAGGACAATGGTCTAAAAGACCCCTCTGCGGGAAAATTTGCTTCATATTCGACCATTCCATGCTTGAGTAAACAATGATCTAATCTGCTAGCAGTTATTCCATTATTTCGAAACCAAGTGAATTGGCTTCTTTGGCTCAGTATGTCAACTAGATTTCCCTTCATGATAAAATCATCAAATATGGCTTCTCAAACTGATTGAGCACTCTCACCCTTATGTTCATTTATATTCATTATGGCATTGAAGTCACCTACAATGCACCATCGTTCACCAAGGGCCCTATTAGCCACTCACATATTTTAAGCCACAGTATGCGCTTGTCCATAAGTGTGCACGATGAATTGACATTTAAGTATAGATATCTCCTTCTATTTAGTACCCCATTCCCCTCTTATACCTAACATACCTGGTTCAGTCCATGTTTCAAGGCAATGAAATAGATCTTTTCTCCAAATAGTGATGAGAGCCCCATTTAGTCAACCCCTACAGAGCCAGATACTGTCATATGATCTTTCTCATATTCACTTCTTGCATTACGCTCCCAATCTCCTAACCTCCGCCTCCGTATCTCAGCCCCATCAGATTCACGTGTTTTCAATCCAAGGAGCATTCCACAATTCCATGTTTCCACCGCCACCTCCAACACCTCATTGAGTTCCTCGCTTCTCACCCATATTTAGGCTTGTTTGGGTTATACTAAGGGACAATAATTACCCGTCGGGTTTGCATCGATTCAGTCATAGAGGGGTGTACTAATTTTGGTTGACTAGGATTGTGTTGATTCTATGCGGTACATACTAAATTTTGATCTAGCGAATATCAACACACATTCATACATTTCAAGAATGATATGTCAGTTGCTAGCTCCTTTCTCTTGTACGATTTCATATAAGTGACCTACTTCCAAACCATCCTTTGGAGATTCAGAAATACTGCGCCGCATATAGGATTTGCTAGTGGTAGTAGTCCTAACCCTTGATCCTCCTGTGTCTCAAACTCAATAGTGAGCTATGGAGAAAATGAGCACCTCCCAAAATTTGTTGGGTGAAGTGTTTTTTTTTTTTTTTTATGTAAAAAGAAGTTTCACTTCAAAAAATGTATGATTTAAATTTGTAGTTTTAGATATTTAATTTTTAAATTTTGATTTTTTTTATACTTTGAATTTTTTTTTAAAAATCGATTTTTTTTTAATTTGAATATTTTTTAAATTTTTTGATTTTTTGTTAAATTTGAATATTTTTTAAATTTTGATTTTTTTAAAGTTAATAAATGAATTTTTTTAAAGTAGGGGTTATGGCTCATTTGCGAGACATATAATGAATAGGTACTTCGGAGATCTTAGTGTCGATTTTACACAAACTCAATTGTCAAGTAAATTGGGGTTCTATCGCCGATGGAACTGGAGTTAGAGTTGGAGATGCAGGTGCATCTTCTACTGGTCACTTATTTTGATTTAACCAAAATAGAAATAGGGAAGGCATAGTAGATTTAACTTGTTCGTAAGGCCTTTCATTTAGATTTGCTGAAAATTTAAATTTAAAAAATTATGCGCATACATGTTTAAATCTCGTATTTAATAGAGTTTCACGTAAATCACACACTAGCGATATTGCAAAATCTTTTAAGAAAAGAAAAGCTAATTTATGTAGAGATTTTCATCTATGGGCTATAAAGTTTCTATATGTAGTGATATATGGTCGACTCACTGGCAAAGCCATAGTTATATTGGAATTACTTGTCACTGGATAGATAATTAGTGAAAAATACAAAAAAGAATATCTGTGTTGATGAGGCACATACTGCACAAAATATAAGTAATATGATTATGGTAATTTTAGAAGAATATAATTTACAATACCATGTATATAATATTTGTTTTGACAATGTTTCTAACAATGATGCATGTTTTTTTTATAAGTTATGATTTATTTATTTTTGTGAAAACACAAATATACTTTATATAAGATTAACCCCATACAATTGGGAAATATTTCGCACCATAAAATCATGAAAAATCAGGGCGAGAAAAAGTGCTAACGCACAATCTCAGGTGCCGAATCATGTCTGCTATAGTAATCAATGTCGGCGCCTTCTCAAATGCCTTGTGCCAATACCACGTCTGAACTTGGATTCTTTCCACGACTGACTCCACAACAAAAGTTTTTTGCTGGAATCTCACCTCGTTCCGCACGTTCCATAAGGTCCACACAGTACAATGCTAGATGGATTTCCATAGGTGACTCACCGAATGGTGCAGAGCGGCCCCCATGTGCGCCTGAAAATGTAAGAGGGGCTGATTATGCCCTACATACTTCTGTCCCAACCAACTATAGATCAATGCCCAAACAACATAACAACAGTCGCAAGAATAAAACATTGTGGGGCGTCTTCAATCTCATTCCCTCAAAAAGAACAAAGATGTTCTTGTGCCGAGAGGATTATAACCCGAATCAAGAGGTTAGCCGAAGTGGGTAACCTCAATTGCAGCAACTTCTAGTAGAAGGCCAAGACCTTGAACAACATCTCCTTTCCCCAAATATCCGCCAAGAGTGGCGTAGCAGGTACTAGATCCGAACGCATGGAGTTCATTGCTAGATACGTGTTGTGTACATTCCGCTGCCTGGATCGGTCCATATCCACACATCATTTCCACCGGTCGGGAAATAGACATCAAGCTCAAGATTAATGTTATTCACCAATTCCACCTGTCTTCTACTTAGGGCCGTACGCCAACTCCACAACAAAGACCAATGGCCATCTTCATTTCTCCATTTATCCGACACCCAAACTCCCTTGTCGGCCGCTTTGGAATATAAACGCCTATCTCTACAAGAAAGTTTCCCGGTTCCAAGACCAATCATCCTCCCGAAAATGAGTTTTTGCCCCATCTCCCATCACCCTATGCAGTCTATCACCAAACCATTCGTCATGACATATTATTTTTTTTAAGTCCCTCCACCATCGAGAACTCATGCGCGTATTATGTAAATCATCCCAAGATTACCAAAATATTTCGTAGAAATAAAATTATGCCAAAGGGATGAATTCTCATTTTTCAAGCGCCAATCCCACTTAGCTAGCAAGGATATATTAAAGATCCCAGGGTGTAAAAAGCCAAGACCTCCATCTGCCTTACCACGACACATAGCATCCCAACTAATCCAAGATATTGAGCGGGTCGTATTCGAACAAGATTTCCACAAGAAACTACGACATATACCAATCATGTTGTGGATGATAGATTGTGACACCTTGTATAAAGAAAAGTGATATACAGGCGTGCTGGTAAGGACACTCTTGATCAAAGTGACGCGCCCTCCAAATGATAAGTATAAATTCTCCCACGAAGAAGTCTTATTATTCATGGACAAAGTGAGATCCGCCCAAGTAGACCGGGCCCCTGGATTACATTCCACCGGAATGCCAAGATAATTAAATGGTATCAATACGATCGAACAATGAAGAATGTTAGCATATTCTCTCTGGAGTTTCGAAGTCAGATTTAGGCAAAGGATGCCACTCTTTTGGAAGTTAATACGTAGCCCCGATATTAATTCATATAAACGCAGAACTCCCTTCATTGTTTTCACAATAGAAAATATCCCCCTCACCAAAGAATATAGTATCATCCGCATAAAGTGAGTAGGTGTAAATAAAATCACCACATCGAATACCTCGGAGACCTGCGTGCAATACAACTTGCTTGAGAAGTAGATTTAGCCCTTCCGTTGCAATCACAAATAATAATGATGATAATGGGTCGCCCTGACGTAGACCCCTCTTAAAATTAAAAATACCTGTAGAGGCACCATTTACAATGACCGAGCCCGAAGAGGTAGTTACGCACGTCTTTATCCATCCAACCCACTTTTCAAAAAATCCTATAAACCGCATCATTGAGAAAAGATATTCTCAATTTATCGAATCAAAGGCTTTAGCAAAATCCACTTTTAAAAATATAGTCGGGCCACCCAATTTATTCACATAGTGTAAGAGCTCATTAGCAAGTAGAACCCCATCTTGAATTTGTCTCCCTTTAATAAATGCAAGTTGTTGGGGAGATATAAGTTTGTCCATTATTTTCCGCATCCCGTTGGCGAGCAATTTTGAGAATAATTTATATGCGCTGCCAAATAGAGATATAGGCCGATAGTGTCCGAGTTCAGAAGGAGAAAGTACCTTTACTGCCAATATAATAGAGATAGAATTCAAGCCCCTTACGAACCTCCCTGTTCGATGAAAATCATGAAGAGAATCAATATACTCTTGCTTAACTGTTTCCCAATGCGACTGAAGGAAGTAAAAATTAATTCCCTCAGGGTCAGGACTCTTTGTATTCGAACAAGAGTGTAATGTATCAAATATTTCTTCCTCCGAGAAAGCAAAAGTGAGCATCAAATTATCATCATCATATAGAATATAATCACAATTAAGTATAAGGCGTGGACGCATATGATCAGAATCCTCAAAATGCTTCCCAAAATAAGAATGGATTACATACTTGACAGCAGGAATAGAATCCGTCCACACCAATCAAAGAAAAGTCCATGTATATTATTACGATGCCTCCTTTTTTTTATATAAGCAAAAAGTATCCAGAATTTCCATCACCTTCTTGAATCTACTTTGAACAAGATTTTTGGTAGAATAGCGAAGCATTATGATGCAGAGTTACCTTAAGCTTCGCTGATACCTCTTTTTGGTCCCTTTCCTCCGTTAACAAAAGGGGGCAGTTTTCTCCCTCTGAATCAAACCAATTTAATTTGGATTGAAAATCATCAATATTTCTATTCACCAACCCAAAGGCTTCATGATTCCATCATTGTAGCTCTTGTCGCAAATATCTTATTCGACTATGCAAAATAAAGGATTTAGTACCATCATAAGGGCTCTAGTGCCAAGTATCTGCAACAAAAGAATGAAAGCCAGGGTGAGATTCCCAGCAATTCAGAGTCATAAATGATTTCGGCGCCCAATCTCCCTCCGAGACATTCATCATAATAGGACGATAATCCGCTATAGTGCGGTCAAGTGGAATTTCCATCAAATTCGTCCAACATAAAGCCCATCATTCCAAAAAAAGAAATTAATCAATGCGACTTGCACAAGTGCCCCTTCCATTCAATCAAGTGAAAGAGAAGTGCTGCAACGGAGGGTCTATAAGCTCGTTATCTAGGATTAAATCATTAAAATTAAGCATATCCTATGTCAGGATGATATTAGAATTCATTCCTCATCCGGCGCACGTACTAAATTAAAGTCTCCCATCAAACATATCGCCATTGAACTAGCACAACATAAATATCCAGTAAGTTGTTCCCATAATATCTTTTTTGCCATCGAGTCACCACTTTTGGCATAAACATTAAAAATCAAAACTTTCTCCTCATTTTTCAACCAAGTACCTTCCAAAATCAATAGGTTGGGTAGTGCCATAACCGTGTCAGCCACAAAGATGGAAGGAGACCAAAGTGAAATTAGCCCACTGGCCCTTTCATGAGCAGGACTAAAAGCCCAATCAAAGTCGCAATGGCCCCATATTTGTTGAATCATAAACTGGTCGACAAATTCCTTCTTTGTCTTCTGTAAGCAAATAATATCAATCTTATTGAATTGTAAAAGTTTTTTCACCTCCCCTGGGCGTCCTGGAACCCCTAGACCTCTTATATTGATGGACATAGTTTTCATAAGGTGTTTGGGGTCCCGATAGATGCTGCTTTTAATGGATCTTCCACCGCATCGTGTTGTTCCATTTCAATCAGCTTTGAAATTATAACCTCATCAGATTGTGTCGTATGTATGCCAATTGTTTTACTAAGTGTCCATATAAATTGAGCCTCCAAAACCACCACTGAAAGCACATGCAAATTGCTGGTCCGTTATGCAACAGCTTGCTTTTCTAAAGAAGCAGCCATGTTTGGTTGTTGCGTGTCAGTACTAATCGTGGGCTGAGCTTCAGACATGTTCAGGTGCTGATCAGCAGGTACAAGAGGCAACCTATCAACGTGTTCCGTGTGGGTCTCCAGATTGTTTTCCTGAGGTAGTGCATCAATAGAATGCACCAGATATGGATGCTAACTTTTTGCACGACTGCAGGCACCACTGTGTTTGCGTACTTGGGCATACTTTCTCATTGGACCAATATAAGACTTGGACCTCGTCGATACATCATTTATCAACCCTCCCTTGTGACTCCTTGAGGTACCCACAGTTCCGCACATTACATGCATATCTACCTTAACATTTTCAATGATAGCCTCAAGGGCAGGTAGCATTTCCGTAGATACAACTTCCATACACGTCTCCAGGATATGCTCCTGGTTTTTCTCCAACAGCAAAGGATCCGGCAGAGAATTTGTAAGCACTTCATTCACCGAAGCCTGCTTTGGGATTCAAGAATAAGAGTAGGACTCTATTGCACTTCATCCACCAAGACTTGTTTTTGATGTTCACTAGGAGTAACATTCTGCAGAGAACTATCTGCTTGCTTTTCTCTCCAAATAGGAGAATTGATAGGCCTTTTTTTTCCCAACCACGCCTGTTCGGTCTTTCTTTCACCACTAAAACTGAAAACCACTCCTTCGGCAATTCAACCTTCACCATTTCATCAATTGGGGTTAATTGTTTAGTCCATACTAACATACGGGCACATTGCATTGTGTGACATCCCACCGTGTTGTGATCCAGTCGGAAAAAGGAACCAAATTTAGCTACGACAGTCTTAAAAAACTCCATGTACCGAGGAGTGCCACGAATCTGCAACCACACCGCCCTAGAGCCATCTTGATTTTCCTTCCTCCACATTCGAGCACCCATAAGACCAATTGAGCTACCAAAACCAAACATACTTTCAAATTTAGAAGTAAGAGCATTCGGTGGGTAGGAAATCATAATTTTCCCTCCTTCCAACCTTATAATTTTCCCTTCACACAACCCGTGTTTCTACAGGTTTAGTATAATTTTAGATTCACCCATACCCAACATAGGAACATCAAAGATACAAAAGTCTAACCACTTCACCTCCAGAGGGTCGGCCTCGAATTTCAGAATTTTTGCAGAACTTTCTTCCTTCAGGGGACCTGTTCGAGGTATTTCACACCCGCCTTTACCTCTACTCGCTTCATGTTGTGGACGAGCAGGGAATTGTTGTCTAGCTATTTGTATCATAATCTTACAAGAGTCGATCCACAATCCAGTCATATGTCGCTCAAGATCCATAACATCAAGAACAGGGGCAACACACACAAAGCCCGAATTCGTGCCGTCTGAGACAGGTTCCAGGATATGAAGATATCTCTGATTTTGCCAAATGGCATAAACAGTCGACGCAAATCAGCCTCAGTAGACATAGCAGGAAAGTTTGAGACATGGAAAGAATCACATTCTGCCCTTAAATGCTGGATATGAGCAGGCATAGGCGGATGGGAAGGAGTTTCTGTGAGTCCCTCCACCAAGTTTCTGCGCCTACGGTGTGGCAACTCCCATCCTTCATCATATGGTTTCGCCTCCTCCATCAATTCTTCAGGAACAGCCGATTCCTTTCACCGCACAGGAACCTTCGAGTATAGCTGCAGAATCAGCATCCACTTGTTGCATCTCCTTACGACTAAGGATATGTTCATGCTCCACGTTTATTACATCCTCAACCATCAGGACACCAGCTTCAATAAAAGTTCTTCTATCGGAAACCTTCAGACCACTACACTGTACCTCCAAACCCTCACGTCGCAGAACACCCTTCTCCATGCCAGAGCTAGAGCCGGCCAAAACAGGAAATGAATCGGTCAAAGTCTTTACATTTGAGTCCGCAGTATGTGCCTGAGGACCTGTCGAAGCAACACTTCCATCGGCTGCCGTAGCAGCAAAATCCGACGCATGAATAGTAACCTCGCGCGTTTTCTCCTTGTCGCTAGAGTAAGTAATTTTTCATTTAACAATGATGCATGTATAAATGATTTAAAAGCATTATGTGATTATTCTTTTGGTGGTCGATTTTTTATATTCTTTATATTTGTAATATTATTAATTTATGTATACATTATGCTTTTAAATGTACAGATTTAAGCATAAATTCCATTAAACTTACAATAAAATTTTGGGAAACTTAGGGTAATGAAATAATGATTTAAATTTTGTAAAGATAGTAATGTTAGACCAATAAAATTTTCTTTAAACATGTTAACCTGTTGGAACTAAACACCCCCTCTGGCTCAAGATGGGGTATGTAGGCACACTGAGAGCGGATGCACGATGGGAAAAATTGCAAATGACTCTGAAGGGTGCAGGATATTTAAATATAATAGTTAGTCCTATCACGTCATCTAAGATCCTACTGTGGGAAGAAGATATTCATGATCTTGGGAACTTGCTGAAGAATGATACCGAATGGCTCCTAACCATGTTGAGTGATATACACCTATGGTCACATGATATCATAACCCCTGATTGCCTCAAATGGATTAGACTTTATGCCTTACCTATGCAATTATGGACTGAGCAAATACTAAAGCAGATCAATGGCCAGTTAGGAACCTGTATAGAGATTGATACTTGTACTTTAAATCATCACAACCTGGAGGTTGCTCAACTTTTCATACAAACAACATGGGGACAAAAAATGCCAACAGAGCTTAGGCTTATTATAGACGGCATTGATCTGACCCTATATATTGTAGAGATGACCTGGATAGATCCCCAACAAGGCCCTGGTATACTGCACCAACAGATGATTCAGACTGCAACTCTATTATCTCATCTGATGCATGTCCCTTCATTGATTTTGAAGCGAGAACTCATATTGAAACAAAACCACACGAGTAAAGCTTGATACTTTATGAAGACACCAAAGGGGGTGAAAACTCAATAAATAAGAGTGCACAAGAGCAGATTTGGGATGGAACTGCCGCATCTACAGAGTGTCCAAGTGCACCAAAAGCTCCTACTACAAACCACTGGATCCCCCAAAAACTCCAATGGTGGACAAAACCATTGTGCAAAACTGCCCCCTTACTGCCTCAAAAAATCTACCTGCCACCTATGCACCTGGACCAACACCCAAAAACTGTTGAACATGAAACCCTTCCAGATTGCATTTCCAACAATGATCTTTTAGAGAGTCAGCCTACTGATCTATCACATCCATCATTCCCCCACCACCAAATGCTCAACCTCCCCCCTAATCCTGCCACAAGTTCAAGATACTCTTTCACCTCTGGACAAAAAACCATCTCACACTATTTTCCCCCCACTTGAGACGAAGAAAGTACAACTTCTTACTCCTGACACGAAGACCTCAAACCCTCAAACTCTAAGCAAGACTAGAAGATCCAGAGGTTCAAAGCAAAATCAGCTTATCTTACAGGAATGGGTTGATCAAATTTCACCATCCCAACGCCCTGAACACTCATCATAACAGGATGAAGTATCTAACTATGATCTACCTAGAGGTTTTCTCAGTGATGAAGCTGATTCTATAATGGCATATGGGAAGAAATTAGGGATATCTTATGGGGAAAACTCAGCAGAGGTGCGGCACAGGCTTAAGCAAATGCATATGAACAGTCAACTGTGTAGATCAAGAAGACTACCTACTTCTGAAAGTAGCAAGAAGAAAGATATTGTATTGCCCCAATGAAAGTTATATCATATAACATTAGAGGCTTGAATAGCCCTGGAAGGAAAAGAAGAATAAGAGCACTCATACAATCTGAAAAGCTAGACTTCATAAGCTTATAGGAAACCAAATTGGCAGTGATCACAAAAAAAGAATGTAATTTATTATGGTTTGATAATAATTTTGACTGGGCTTACCTTGGTTCTGCAGGTCAATCCGAAGGTCTATTATGTATATGGAACACCACAAGTTTTAAAAGGCAAGGACTCTTCTCAGTAGATAGTGCACTGGGAATCAGTGGAGTTTGGAATCAGGAAGATACCATTACAAATATGTTAAATGTTTATGGCCCCAAAGATCTACCTGCCAAGATAACTCAATGGCAAGAAATCAGAAATCTGTACACTGGGAAAGTTGACCAAAGCTGATGTCTAATAGGAGACTTCAATGCCATTTAAATCAAGGTGAATGAAGGGGAACAGCTCACAGACCAAACCAGCAGGAGTTATCACAATTCCAATAATTCATTTTGGACTTACAACTCACTGATATTCCATTAGCCAACAGGAAATTCACTTGGCACCTCAGTTCTCTTACAGACATGAGTAGACTAGATCGATTTCTTGTCAATGACAAATGGCTGGGTGAAAATCAAAATTGGATACAGACTGCATTACCCAAGGATGACTCTAATCACAACCCCATTTGTCTCTGTTCAGTTATTTTAAATTGGGGACCAAGCCCTCGAAGGTAATAGACTCTTGGCTCGAGGATCAGTAGTATGTACGCATGATACAAAGATGCCTGGACTACCACATGCCCTCAGGGATATGCAAGTTTCAATATTCAGATGAAGATAAAGGCTCTAAAAGCAAACATAAAGGAGTGGAATATATATAATCAAAATAGTTTGTCAGACAGAAGAATGTTCTTGTTGGGAACACTTGCAGGAACCGAAAAGACCATGGAAACTAGCCCTAACACATTAGATGAAGCAGGCCTCCAAATGCTCAATCAACTACAAGAGGAGCTGAAATAGATTACAGCTGCCTTGGATGCTTCCCATTTTCAGAAGTTAAGAGCTAGGTGGCTACAGCAAGGGGATTGCAACAGTCCTTATTTCCACCACTTAGTTAACAACAACAGGAGAATGAACTCAATCCTAGGCATATGGAATGGGGCAGTGGATCAGTGACCCTGCTGGTGTCAAAATCGCTTCTATAATCATTTTGCAGACAGATTTAGAGAGGAACACTGCAAAGGCCTCAACTTTCTAATATGGCCTTCAACAGACTAAGCCTTACGACTGTTAGAACTCTCCAAGTCCCTTTCTCTGATTTTGAAATACACCAAGCAATTCAGAATTGCAACAGCTCTAAAAGTCCAGGCCTCGATGGATTAAACTTCAAATTCATCAAGAAGTTCACCTCTCTCATGCAAGAGGATCTCCTTCAATTCTTTAGGGAGTTCTATAGATATAACAAGCTATCCAAAGGATCCAATGCAGCCCACATCACCCTTCTTGCAAAAATAAAGCACCCTTCACAGTGCAAGACTACAGACCTATGGCTTTTATAAAGAATAGGAAGATCTTGGATGGAATAATGATAGCAAATGAGGCCCTAGATGAGTGCAAGAAGCTGAAAAAATAGGCTCTTATCTTCAAAGTCAACTTCGAGAAGGCTTTTGACATAGTGAACTGATCTTATCTATTAAATATGATGATTGTCATGGTTTTTCCTGATATATGGTGTTGCTGGATTAAAGAAATACTGCAATATGCTTCAAGCTCAGTTCTGGTCAATGCAGCCAAACTAGAGAATTCTATCCACAGAGGGGGCTGAGACAGGGAGACCCTCTCTCCCCTCTTACCTCTATCTCATTGCAGTCGAGAACTTATCCAGATTGATCAGCAATGCAGCAGATTTAAATCTATTCCAGGGACTATCAGTAGGTAGGAATAAGGTACAACTAACGCACCTACAGTTTGTTGATGATACGCTCATATTCGGTCAGCCTGAATGGAAGTCTATCAGGTCCTTCAAATCTATCTTGATGAATTTTGAGTTGTTGTATGGCCTCAAAATAAATTTCCACGAAAGCAGTCTAGCTTGACTAAACATGGATAGTGCAATTATAGGTTAAATATGGCAGATTATCTGGGCTGCAAACTAGGTAAATTCCCCTATAAATACTTGGGCTTACCACTCGGAGGAAACCAATGGAACAAAATCACCTGGCGAACAGTTGTGGACAGATTCCAGAAGGTCCTTAATAACCAGAATGCGAAGTATATATCTACAGGCGGCAAATTAATCCTACTAAACTCAGTGCTCACATCCCTCCCAGCTCATTACTTTGGATACCTAAAAGCTCCTTTGGTTGTGATACATGATCAAAGATGCAGAGGGACTTTCTTTGGGATAGATCTAAGAGTTAGTTGGGTGGCTTGGGGAAAAGTCACAGCACCGCTGGAATTGCGGGGTGGTGGTGGTGGTGGCTTGGCATTAAAAATCTCAGGAACCAAAATGAGGCTTTGCTAGCTAAGTGGGGAGCCAGAATTCTCTTTGGAGAAAAATCATTAGCCATTGATATATTAAGGTAAACATATGCTCGACAGGGCAGCCTACAGTGGGCAATTTTAGAGAATTAACAGGGCTGAGTGAGCAGCAAATCAGTGATCAAAGATACAATGCAACTTTTGAATCCATATGGTGGAAGGAGATTAACAAAATTATGTGTTCAAACTGGATGACAAATATGCTCAAACTGCAGCTAGGCAATGGGATAGATATAAAATTCTGGACTGACACATGGTAGGGAGAAAGATGCTTTGCAATGATATTTCCTAGACTCTACAGGCTTACATCTGACTAGGAGATTCAGGTAACACTCAAAGGGCAGTGGCATGACAACACCTGGACCTGGAATTAGCATTGGAGGAGGACTCTAATGAGGCCAGCCGAACTGTTAGAGATTAATGAACTACTGGAAAACCTTGGAACCATTTCCCCTGACTCCCTAACGAGGGATAGATACATTTTTTAGGGTAATGCTGAAAGAGACTATACGGTCAAGATGGGTTATGGCCAGATCAGTGATCTCTCAACCACTCCTTTCACCAACCAAGAAGCTGAGAGTCTTAGGAGTATCTGGAATAGATTCAGTCCAAGAAAGGTCATGTTCTTCAATTGGAAATTGCTTCAAGAGGCTATACCAATCAAGCAAGTCCTACTACAAAGGCATATCATCCAGCCAACCTCAAACGATACTTGTACATTCTGTTCACCACATGCAGAAACTGTTAAGCACTTGTTCTTTGATTGTTATAAGCCTTTGCAGGTATGGAGCAAGCTACTACAATGGCTGCAACTCGTGGAAACAGAGGCAATAATAGAAGTGACTGATCTATGGTCTTTCAATGAACTGAAGACAGGGAATCTCAACGAAGAAATCTGGACATCTATCTGGCTAGCTACAACTTGGCTGCTATGGAAAAGTAGGAACTATGTCCATTTCCAAGGCAAGGATTTTGAGGCTGAAACCATTTTGCAGACTATGCAGAAACTAACATAGGAATGGACAAAAGCCAAATTACCTCACTATCCTTATTCTTTTTCAGACTGCCAGATAAATTTACCCTCATGCATTACAGGCATATGATGTTAATATTTGACAATTACTCTTGGCAATATATCAGAGAATGGCCTGTGTTTTGTTGATTATTTCCTTGTAAAAAATTTTCCTGCTGGAACTAAATCTTGATGGTGTTTTTTATTGTTGTAGATGGCTGTTTTCTTGTACTTGTTTTGATTTCTCCTGCAGATGAAAGCTACAATCCGATCACTTGAAGTAGTAGGAAGTCTAATGCTTTGCATATGATGTCAATATGTTAATATCTTGACAACTTACTCTTAGCAACATATCAATGAATGGCCTGTGTTAATTGACAAATTTTCCTTGCAAAATCTCCTGTTGGAACTAAGTCTTGATGATGTTTCGATTGTGGCAGTTGGCTGTTTTCTGTGCCTTGTTGATTTCTCTTACAGTGAAAACTGCAATCCGGTCACAAAAATTACACTGACCCCGTGCAAAGATAAAGTGAGCCTTTCTTCACAGAAAACAGTGATGGATAAGAATTGAGCAAAGATGACATGTGTAGATGTGGTATCAGGTAATTGAGAACTGAGGCCAATGACCAGAAAACCAGGTACACATAGGTACATTTTGAAGAACATAAAATCAACTACAACCTGACACTCTGACAGTGAGAAATCTCAGCTCGCACATCATGCAAGCTAGACACTTCCACTAGCCGATAGCTCATGAGTTTTTAAAAAATGCATCACTCTCTATCTCCGGAAGCTTTCAGGCACGTAGGCAGAGTTGTGTACCAACTCATAGTCGTATTCTAAGGCCATAGGTGAGCTGTGTACCATCCACTGGATGATAAGTTGACATTTACGATCATTGCCAAGCAATAAAATAATAGATGCATGCTATGAATTGATAAGTTGACAGTGAAGACTCCTATTGCCAGTACTCTAAAAGTAAAAGGTGAGTTGTGTACCATCCATAGGGTGATATGATGACAGCGACGATCCTTGTCAAGTAATAAAATAATAGGTAATGGCGACCTTCATAGCAGAGAGGTATAGAGATCACTGATTATTTTTTTTATCCACGTGTGGCTAGTAGGTCTGGATTGGTTGTACTTTCAAGTGCGGGTTGTGCTCTTTTGGTTGGAACCTTTTATGTAAATATTTTCTTTTAACGAAAATTTGGCTTAACAAAAAAAACATATACTTTACTTCAACAAACCAACCCTTATAAAGATTTAGTGTAGTTTTTATGAATAATAGATACCAAAATATATATTTATATCAAAGTCATTGGTTAGTGTGTGAAAAACTTTTAGAATTATTAAAATATTTTAATGATTATACTAAATTATTATCACACGTATATAAAACTATTTTCCACCTTATTATTCCCGTTTGTGTTAACGTAGGAGCCATTAGTACGGGTTTTAGAGCTGAAACTAATTTGAAAAATTGTGTAAACGTTGTTAGTGCAAAATGGTGTAAATATCTTTTAGATATACTATTACTTAATTTCGTTGCCAATTTTTTGGGTCCATTGCAAATGGAGCTTGAAGAGTCATTGACAATTTTTTTAGCTTTGTGCTAATAATGGACTAGAGAAAAATGACTCTATTAAATTCCACTGCTTCTATTTAGTGAATTTGCTTAAATTCGATACATTTGACGCAATTCATATTAGGTTGCAACAGAAACAGGCTCTTTATATAATTATAAGGGTAAGGCTGCGTGCATCTGAACCCCAGACACCAACTTAGTTGGTAATATACTAGGTACGTTAAGTTGAGTTTAAAACGATTATTTGAAGATTATAATAGTGAAATGCCAAAGAGAATGGTATATCCTTTGTTGACTATAAGACTATAATTGAATAAATGTCTAATTTATTAAATGAATTATACGTAGAACTAAAATCCGTTTAGGTATTCCTGTACAAACTCGTGGGAGTAGTCGAGTGGATCTAATAGTGATGCTTGTAATGGAGTAATACTTTGAAGAATGAGGAATATAATGAAACAAATATCGAAATGACTTAGGTCCTTCTCAAGTTTACATACATGGGACTTCATACTTATTTAATGACTATTTTTTGAAATTGCACAGACAAGTGAAGAGGATGATTAGTTCAACTGGGATTTTGATATTCTTTATTGGTGAAGAAGCAAAGCAAAAGATTTTTCGGTGTTATCAGTTATGGTGAAGAAAGTTCTAGCATTTATGGTTTCAATAGTTGCCGTAGAACAAGATTTCAGTAAGTTGGGGTACATTCTACAGGACCAACATGGATCATTGCATTAGATCAACTTAGAATACCAAACTTCCTTGAATGATTGGATAGTTGTCGAAAATAGAGCCCAATTAACATGCACAAGACGAAGAAGACTAGTGGTTATCCAACATGTAAATGAGTTAAAAAAAAATTATATGGGCTTTAATTTATCTATGTACGTGTACATAAATTATACGTAAATAACTTAAATTATAAATGTTAAACATTTATAATTAAGTTCAAACCCTCTTCTCCCTTCTTTTTTTTCTATCCTAAAAACTATAAATTTTATATAACATATAAACTTTATATAACTTTTCTTAAAGGCCAAATTTCATATATATGATATAAATATTTACATAGTGAAGTACACAGAAAAGTAAGAAACAAAATGAAATCAAAATGACTATGTACAGGTCTCAAACTAGGTTTCCTTAATGTGCAAAGAGCCTAGAAGATTAAAATCCTTGTTTGATTCCTTGATTGTGAACTATATATATCCTGCTCTTCCGACATACCCTGCAGTATAGCTAAGGGTGATCGGATGCTTGGCTATTGTTGTTGTTGCTGCTGCATTGGTTCATGTATAGTGTTGCTGCAGGTTTTTATTAAATCTGATTTGTGCAATCTGATGGCTAGCAAGCTGATTTTTTAAGATAAATATCTTCCATTTATTTTTTTATATTAATGTCTTCGTAAAATCTTAGATAACTGATTTAATGTTGTGCTATTACTTTCTTATTGATGGAAGATTTAATGTTGATGAATGATGTGTTAATACTTTTTTGTGTCGTGTGTGTTGTGAGCATATAAAATCAGAAGAACTAATCTGAGAATTAAATAATTTAATGTTGCTACAAGTTTGTTGTTTGTTGCTGAACTGATTTAATGTTGTTGCTGCATTGGTTTAAGTTTAATGTTGCTACAAGTTTTTATTAAATCTGATTTGTGCAATCTGACGGCTCACAAGCCGAATTTTTTAAGATTAATGTCTTCCTTTTTTTAGATTAATGTCTTCATAAAGTCTTGAATAACTGATTTAATGTTGCTGCAAGTTTTTATTAAATCTGATTTGTGCAATCTGATGGCTCCCAAGCAGATTTGTTGATTATAATCTTTTTTTGTGTAATCTCGTAGGAAATGGATGCACGTCGCGAAGAAGAGATCGATAGAGAGGAATGAATTTTGGATGAGAACCCTTTCTCACAAGAAAGTATTAACACAACAACCAGTAGGAAAAAAAAAGAGACTCACTTCTGATACGTAGAATCATTTTGACAGATGCGAGAAGGTCATCGATGGTTTGACTGTTTCAAAAGCGAGATGTAAATATTGCAAGAATGAGTACTGTGGTAACACTACAACCCGTGGTATTGGCTCGTTGATGCAACATGCAACCAAATGTAGAGTGAGTGTAGTGGTATAAATTTAGGCTCATTCAGTCAATTAACTCTATATTTCACTCCCGATGGAAAGGCTACCACTTGGTGCTATGATCCTAAAGTATGGCGGGAATCTTTGGTTGTTTTGATAGTCGTATGTGACTTACTAATTTATTTTGGAGAGATTTTAGCTTACAAGAAACGCTAAAAAAATCATTCAACCCATCATTTCATATAGTAAGTGCATGCACCATTCTCGTGATATTATAGAATATTTTGATAAACGTGTTAATGTACTAAAATATATGTTCGTCGCCTCTAAATATTGTGTTGCTATGACATCTAATATATGGGACTCTAGGGCCTATTTGGATTACTCTTGCGTGGTGGCGCATTATATCAATTCTAGCTGGACATTACAAAAGAAAATAATTGGTTTTCGATTGGTTGATAGGCACACGAGAGAGGTTATTGCTGAGAGCATTGTAGAGGTCCTCATGAATTGTGGACTCTTGTATCGAACAATTTCAATTACTCTAGGCAATACCATGACCAATGCTAAGGCCATGCGGTTTCCTAATGAGCCTCTGAAGACATTCAATGTTGGTTTTGTTTTGCACTAGAGGTGTGCTTGTCATATTATCAATTTGATAGTGCAAGCAGGTTAAGAATCATTGGAAGATTATGTCGGTAATGTACATAAGGTTGTCTTGGATAAGGGTATTGAATCAACGCATCAATGCCTTCAAAACTCAATTTATCTCCGTAGGTTTCAAGCCATGTATCTTGGATGTGTACATGACCATCAGATGAAACTCCACCTACTTGATGTTGCAGAGAGCGGCCAAGTACAAGCATCCACTCTCACAATATTTGATGACAGCACAGATGCAAGCTTCTTTATCTCCATCAGTAGTACTGTCCTTCTCTGATTGAGAGGTCGTTGATAAGATTGTCAAGTTTTTAGAAGCCTTCTACAAGGTCACCAATGCACTTTCACAGAGTTATTATCTTACATCTCCTCTAGCATTGCATTAACTTCTTATTATGGCTCATAATCTTTATGCATATAAGGATGATAAACAATTGGGAGGTGTTGTGCAAGCAATGAAGAGTAAGTATTTGGATTACTGGGCTACCCCTCCGATGTTATATTGTTTGGCATTTATTTTAGATCCTTGAGAAAAGATGGCAATTTTTGAAGAAGGTGTTAAAAAAAATTCAAGGTTGGATGAGATTGGAGAAGGATCCTAGCGTTGCCAAAAATGTGGAGACCACTTTGTTTGAAGTATATGCCAAGTATGATAGCAAGTATGAAGGTTTGAAAGTTCGGCCACAAGCACCCAACGATGATGATCTCTTGGCTTGGAATTTGTTGGGTACCATTGGTCCATCTTCAAGTGCACATATGGATACAAGTGATGGTGGCAAATACTATGAATTGAAGAACTATCTTGATACAAATTTTGGGTTGAGCGATGATATGGTGCAATTGAACCTGTTACCAACAATGGTGAGATTTTTTGTCTTTGGTAACAACTAACAAAGAATGATTTTCCTTTATTGTTTTTCATAAATCTTTCTTGTTTTACTAGATGGGAGGGGCACAAAACCAAATACCCAATTCTTTCTCAATCGGCAAAGGATGTGCATAGCATTCCAGTTTTCACAGTTTCATCATAGTCTGCTTTTAGCATTACTGGGAGGATTGTTGAAGAAAGACGAGCAAGGTTGACCCCTGAGATAGTAGAGATGCTTACATTGATTAAGGATTGAGAGTTACAAGATGATAGAATTGAAAGGTTGGATCCGCTTGAAGATTATTTTATTGATGAATTATATGAAGAAGATGATACTCCTCCTCCTCCTGATATTCCTCAGTAAAGATTAATGATAAAACATTAATTTGTTTATATAATTATACTTTCATTTTCATTTATGTTACTTAGTTACTTACGATTCAGTTACTTACATTGCAGTTGCAGGGACGATCTTTGCACCAAAAACTCCATTTTCATTAAAGGTGTGAAATTTAACAATCTCCTTTGTGTTGGACTTATATTCAGGTTCGAGATTGTTTGTTCTTGTTGTGAACTTGTGATGTGCCTTTGTTGCTTCTTGACTCTTGTAGACTGTAGTATACGTGTACTTTGTATTGTATCGATTGTCGTGTTCATGTAGACTGTAGACTGCTGGTGCTGAGTGTTGAGTGTAGACAACCTCTAGCCTTTTTGTTGATTTTTGTTTTGAATGCTTTGAATTAGATGTTTTGAGACTTGCAGCAGGTACAATTCAAGGAAATTTGTGCGTCGCTGATTCTCTGCTTTTTCCAACTCGACTACACAACCACTAAGACAGTTCATGCACGGGATACAAACAGGCTATACGAGCCAAAACATGTTACACGGGTCAAAACATATTAAACGACCCAAAACAGGCTACATGGGCCAAAATATGTAAACGGGCCGAAATAGGTTATATGGGCCAAAACAGGCTACACGGGCCATAATAGGCTAACTCGTTCGAACGGTGAACGCATTAGCCCACCCATTTTAAAAATCGGAGCTACGCCCGCAACCTACATTTAGAAGAAATGTGTCGTGCAGTTCGCGTAACCTACTCTGCCAGCCAGCCCGGATGCCGACCACTATGTGGTTATTAACTGAGGTTGCGGTACCTTAATATTGATTTGGGAAATCAAAATACAAATTTAGAAGGGTAAAATTATTTTTTGTCTTCTAATTTTACAAATAAAAATTGTAATTTTTTGGCACCGCAACCCCAGTTTTCCTCCACATAGGGGTGGAGTCAGGGAGCAGGTGGACCACCGCCAGCCTACTCATCTAAAAATATATTGGGCAATTGCAATTTTTTTAAAAAAAAAAAAATAGAATACACCCATCCCTCCTTGCACCTTTGGTCAAAATTTTTGTCTACGATACTAAGGGTCTGTTTTGCATAGTCTTCTTAAAATTATAATTGGCTTATAAGCAGTTTTTTTCAGAAAATCAGTGTTTTGTGCAATCAACCTTCTACTACTTGTTCTTATTTTAAGAAGGAAAACCTTCTAAAAAATAAGCAACTCCTGACATATTTTTTTTTCTTCTAAAAAATAAGCATTCATGACATATTTTTTTTTCCTTCTTACAAGACAATATTACTTTCATGAACTATTTTGTGAAGGTTATTCTGGTAATTTACTATTAATTTTGTAATATATAATTAAAATAAAATTTTAATAAATACTTGCGCAAAACACTGTCCCTTCTAAAAATAAGAAGAAGTAGTAGAAGAAGGCCTGCGCAAAATAGGGCATAAGTCTTCTTCACCAACAACAGTATTTAGTTGTATTATGATTTATTAGTAACTTGATCCTAAGTTATGATAGGTGAACAATGATCAGCCAAATCATATCATTCAATTTAGCAGAACCTTTCCCTTGTTTTTTGTAGTCTTACACACGCACGCACACTACCCACACCCAAAAATATTTGCTTATGGGAGGAGTTTTATTTCACATGATATGGATTAGATCCCTAAACTTCATAACGGTGCCCTGTAACTCTTATCATAATTCAATCCAAACAATGGCCTTTAATGGCTAATTTGATAATTGGGTAGTTTTAATCCCACTTCGGAGATATTGGATTGGGTAATCCGAACGCTATTTTATACACAAATTTTCACTGTATCCGCATTAAAACAAAACCAAGATACCAATTATATCTTGTTTGATAGCATTGGATTAAATTGTATTATACTGACCACATCTTGAAATAAATCAATGAGCAAAGTTTTACTTGGCATAGAACAAAAAATATCCGCTCTTTTAGTTCAAATCTTTCTTTCTTTCCTTTTCATGCATGCACAAAACACACAATTATCTGAAATCGTATCAAATTGCATGGTCACCGTCTGACCATGTCAAGTCACGAGTCACATCCTCCTCAAATTGTCTAGCGTAGCTTGGAGGTGACTGTCTATTCGGCCATCATCATTTCCAGCTACCTCAACTTATGGCACTTTGTTGCTTCTAGCTGGGGTAGCTACAACCGAGGAAGTTGCATTCACCATCATTCTCCTTCTCCTGTGTCTTGTTCTGCTCCTCCATCTTCCTGCTTGTTTTCTTCCCATAATTTACGTTTTCTTCTTCACTTACTCTCCCATGTAGGATCTACCGGGTCGATTCCAAACTTTCTGAACATTTTCAAATTCGGAAAAACAACAAAATCGGACCCAAACATGCTTGTAATTCGTGTTCTAATTGTGAAGGATAGCATACTAATCTCGTAGTCGCCGGAAAAATGAAGAAGCTTGCCGGAATTTGAAGAACCCGTGCGATGTCAATTCACGAAACCTCCAAGATTAGGAGGTCTCTACGTATGCACTCCCTGGACAAACCGAAGGAGGCTGCTAGACCACAAGTCCGGCGAATTGATGGCGGTGACGGTTCAGTCGATTTTTCTCCATTCACGCAAAGGAGAAGAAGAAGACGTCGTGAAGTCGAAGTCTCGTGAAAGTTATGGGAATCGTTATCCCTTACCGACCGAAAACACTAATCTTATCTCATAAGATTAGTAATATTGGGCCAATAAGCCCAATTAGGATTTAATTGATTGGGCTCGAATTTAATTCGAGCCCAATTGCAAAATAACTAGTTAAAATTAATCCCATTAATTTTAATTCCATTAAATTGCAATTTAATTGAGTTCAAATCTCATTGACACCCAATTAATTCTCGTCTGTAAAATTCGCCAATTATGTCTCACATAATTAATTATTAATTCTTCAGTTCGCCAGATAGAGCGACCCAATAGGATCCATATCTAAATCGGTACCATCATAAGCGGCATCTAGCAATACATTATGATCCGATTTAATATAGATACATCATAATCCTATATATCCCATATAGTATTAATTCTTTCGTCACTTAATATCCAATAATTAATG
Source organism: Pinguicula moranensis (assembly GCA_028565015.1). Taxonomy (NCBI): domain Eukaryota; kingdom Viridiplantae; phylum Streptophyta; class Magnoliopsida; order Lamiales; family Lentibulariaceae; genus Pinguicula; species Pinguicula moranensis. Next base: position 25,967 of record JAOWBN010239757.1, read on the forward strand.
TCAAGCGTAGGAATGTGCATCCTTGACCATTAATTACTTTCTCGATATATCAGTAGATAATTATTAAAATATGACTATCTCAATAATCACAAATTGCATGCATAACAATTATTACTGCATCAAGGGGCCCAAGGATGAACAAAAGTATCATCTTGATATTTCATACCTTCCAGCATAAATTGTGCATACTCGGGAAACTTACCGTTATAACACATCGGTCAAAAGAGGCGCTAGATAACCCCACGTAATACACACTCATTACCCAGAATTATGGATATCTCAGACAACTGAATTAATAATATATGACTTTGCTAATGACACAAACACAATCCATCCAACAAGTCAATAGTGGTTGAGTCCAATATTCATGTACCCAGTACACTTATATTCATGTGATTAAACAGATACCTTCGTATCAATGATCTGTAAAACGTAATCATGCATTAATACACATGCTAGTCGATTTAGTCATCTAGTTGTTCCTTTGCTAATAACTTTTTCGACTAGGGACTAATTTATATTTTAGATAAAATTATGGAGTTTTACAATTGAGTCATCAACCCAAATGATCCATAATTACATATCTAAAATCTAGGAACAAAATGATTCTTATCAAACCATCCAGTATACATGAAACTAACCAGAGCACAATGCTCTAGGTCACATTCGTTCGCCTAACTGCCCTTGCGGTCTTGAAGTTTCTTTTTTAGGCCAATTTGCATGATTCTATTAAGTGCTTCTACCTATCCATTAGTCCGAGGGTGGTATGCGGAGATGAACTTTTGTTGGATTTGTAAGGTTTTACACCAGCCGTCCATCTCGCACCATGGAACCATTGTCCATTGTCAGCGATGAGGATCCTTGGTGCTTCAAACCGACAAACGATATTTTTCCATAGGAAGTAAATGACCTCTCTCTATTACTTTTGCAACGCCTTCTGCTTTTGCTCACTTCGTGAAATATTTTGCTACGGTGATGATAAAACATCGTTGATCAGAAGCTAGGGAAAGTGGCCCGGTGATATCCATCCCCCATATGTCGAAAGGGCATGTCGGTGATAACCCGATCATAGGGGCATTAGGGTAGGGCGTCCAATCACCATGCCTTTGGTATTTCTCATAGTGATGCATATATTCTAATGAATCATGGTGCAAGGATGGCCAATAAAACCCATGCAATGGATCTTTCGAAATAAGGCTCACCCATCAATATGACTACTTCCCTCACCTTCGTGCATATCCTCTAATAAAATTCATGATTGAGGATGGTTATGCATCACAAGTGAGGTCCTTCGAAGATTTTCTTATATAGGTTGCCATCTACGAGTGTGAATATCAAGGCGCACATGCACACTTGATGTGCCTCGGCACTGTCTGTAGGCAACACTCCATCTTTTAGGTAACTAATTATCGGATTAAACCAATCAAAGTGGTAAATTGTCAAGACATATCGTCTTTCTGATAGTAAAATTTGAACGACGGCGGGCTCCTTCCATACCAATATATTTATGGTGCGTCCGTCTTGAAATTCTAGGTGAGATGCCAAACGAGATAGGGTGTCTGCATTGGAATTGTTTGCACGGGGGATTTGCTGGTGCTCAAAGCTGGTGAAATCCTGTGTCAATTAAGTTTTTCTCGGTATCTTACTAGGACCTCTTCGTGAGCCTAGAAAGTTCATTGATACTGTTTATGAAAAAGTTGGGAGTCGGTGAAGTCAATGAGATTTCGGATCCTTTGCTGGAGATATACTTCGAGTCCTATTATCGGGGCTTCATATTCCATCGTATTGTTGGTAACAGAGGAATCCAAAAGCACAACTATTTTGATAACTTCCCAATCCTCATGTGATAGCACGATCCCTACTCCTTGTTTTGCGGTGGATGATTCGTCCACATGTAATGCCATATTCACTGAGTTCTAAAACCCACTTTACTCATCTTCCCTACATGTTGGGCTTTGACTGGGTTTGTCTCATTGGTTGATTGGTGAGGACCATAATTGGGTTCGACTGGAAGTAAGGGCAAAGCCTTTTCACTACGGTTACTAGGGCTCCTTGCAAAGTTTTACTGACGTAGTAAATGAGTTTGTGGAGATTTTTGTCTTCTCGGGTTAGCTCAGCGCTTATGGCCTCCTCCGTCACAGCTAGGTAGATGAACAGGTCCTCTTGTGGTCATGGTGCCACCAACACCTACTCAGATTTTAGATATTCCTTCAGTTCTTAAAATGCTTGGTTGCATGCCTCGGTTCATTCAAAATATTTTCCTCTTCGGATGGCTTTGAAGAAAGGCAACCCCTTATACCCTAGTCGGGCAATGAATTGGCCCAAGGAGGCCATCCTTCCTATGAGGGATTGAACCTCTTTAGTGTTCGCGCAGGAGTAATGTTTTGTAGTGTAACTAGTTAGGGTTGGATTCAATTCCGCTCTCTGACACCATGTTTCCTTGGAATTTTGCCGCTCCAGACCCAAAAAGTGCATTTGACTGGGTGATATTTAGTTGATATTGTCGTAGGATTTTGAAAACGTTTGATAGATATCATACGTGGTCCATCGCTTTTTTGCTCTATACAAATATCATCGACGTCCACGGTTTGTCCTAGCTGTTTCTGGAATAACTTGTGATCATTCGCTGATAGGTAGTCCCGACATTTTTGAGCCCAGAAGGCATTACCTTATAACAATATGTACCCCCGTCGGTGGTGAAAGTAGTTTTTAGCTGGTCTTCTAGAGATTGGAATATCTGGTGATAACCCTGGAACGCGTCCACCATGCTCAACAACTCGCATCCCGCGGTGGAGTTAATTATTTGATCGATAGGTGGTAGGGCAAAAGAGTCATTCGTGCAGTGTTTGTTTAGATCCATGAAATTGACACACAGTCTCTATTTCTCATTAGTTTTTGGGATGATCACCACATTGGATAACCATTTGGAGTACTGAACCTTCTCCACGTATCCAGCAACAAGAAGCTTTTGAACTTCTTATCTGATGACCTGGTTCTTTTCCATCCTAAAATGCCGCTTCTTTTGTCGCACAAGTTTTGTCTTAGGGGTGATGTTAATGCGTTGGACCGCCACACTGGGGTTGATTCCTAGAAAGTCGGAGGAGCCTATGCGAACATGTTTGCATTAGTTTTAGGCATAGGACCCGACCTTCTTCTATGGCGGGGTCAAGTTTTGTGCCTATCTGTACTGTCTTCTCAGGGTTATCTTCTCAAAGAGGAATCTCCTTGAAGCCTGGTGGGACTATGTGCTCGGGCTCTATACAACAACTCCTTACATGTTTCAAGACCCCATCAAATACAACAACTCCTTGCATGCTTCTGCAGCTGCTAGGAATTCAGCTTCAGTTGTTGAAAAAGCAACACATTTTTGCAATCTAGATTGCCAAGAGACAGCTCTCCTTGCAAAAGTAATCAAAAAACCAGAAGTTGACCTTAAGGTATCAACATCTCCAGCCATATCTGATCCCAGACCCCAACATAGTTGGGAATATACTAGGTACATTGTGGATCTCCAGCCATATCTGAATTAGTGTAACCCATGAGAACTGATTCATCATATCCAAAGCAAAGTTTTAAATAAGGAGTACCACGAAGATATCTCAAAGTCCACTTAACTGCATCCCAATGCTCTCTTTCTGGTTTAGAAAGAAATCTGCTCACTACACCAAATGCATGAGCTAAATTAGGTCTTGTAGATACCATAACATACATCAAACTACCAACAGCTGAAGAATAAGGAACATTTTTCATTTATTCCTTTTCTTCATCACTAAAGGGACTTTGTTTGTTACTCAACTTCATATCTGTCGCCAAAGGAGTGCTAACTAGCTTAGCCTTGTTCATTCAAAATCTCTCAAGTACTTTCTCAATATATCTAACTTGTGATAACCACAACTTCTTTGCTTTTCTGTCTCGAGTAATGCTTATCCCGAGAATTCTCTTTGCTTGCCCCAAATTTTTCATGTAAAAGGACTTGCTCAATTCTTGCTTCAACCTGCAAATTCTGAAAGCGCTTTGACCAACAATAAACATATCATCAATATAAAACAAGATAATAAAATCATCAGGGGAGAATTTTTGAACAAATACACAATGATCACAAGTAGTCTTCTTGTAGACCTGTTGCCTCATCACAAACTCAAACTTCTTGTACCATTGTTTTGGAGCTTGTTCAAACCATACAAGCTCTTTTTCAACTTGCACACATAATTCTCTTTACCTTTCACCCTAAACCCTTGTGGTTGTTCTATATAAATTTCTTCATTTAGATCACCATGAAGAAAAACAGTCTTCACATCCATTTACTCAATCTCTAAGTCAAGGCTTGCAGCTAGCCCCAACACACACCAGATTGAAGACATGCTCACAGCGGGTGAAAAAATCTCATCAAAGTCGATTCCTTTTTTTCTGACTGAAACCTTTAACAACCAATCTGGCCTTGTACCTTGGCTTGGAAGTGTTCTCTTCGTGCTTCAATCTATAGATCTATCTATTTTTCAAAGCTCTTTTACCCTTAGGTAATGACACCAACTCAAAAGTATGATTATCATGCAAAGATTTCATCTCATCCTTCATTGCATCAAACCATTACTTCTTCTACACTTTCCATAACTTCTACAAATTATTCGGTCTCTCCCCCATCAGTCAGTAGCATATACTCATTTGAAAAATATCTTGTAAACGATTGTCTATCTTTGATAAACCTCCTGAGTTCAACTTCTTGTGGATCATCATCAACAAAATTTGTAGGATTATGCAAGTTACCATCTTGCTGAACATCAGCAAAGTCTTCATGATGCATATCAGTTTCAACTGTATCACCACCAACTGTAGTAGGCAAATGTAGTGTAAAACTTGGATCACCATCATTGAGATCATTTTGAAACTGAGAATCAGCTTTCTCTGTCTTCTCAATATCAACAATAGTCTGGTCTTTATAAAATACCACATCACGACTTCTTATGACCTTCTTCTCAATTGGATCATACATTTTGTAACCAAACTCATCTTTGCCATAGCCAATGAAGATGCATTATTTTGCCTTGACATCTAACTTTGATCTCTCATCTTTCGGAACATGAACATAAGCTTTACATCTAAACACCCTCAAATGATCATAAGAGGTATTCTTTCAAGTACAAACATTCTCTGGAACATCACCCTGCAAAGCAATAGTGAGTCAGATTAATAACATAACATGCAATATATAAAGCCTCACTCCAAAAGGATTGTGGAAGTTTTTACTCCAATAACATGCATCTGACACGATCACTCAATGTTCTGTTCATTCTTTCAGCCAACCCATTCAACTGAGGCGTCTTGGAAGGCATCTTTTGGTGTCTAATCCATTGTTGCCTACAATACTCCTCAAACAGTTCACGATATTCACCATTGTTATCAGTTCTGATGCACTTCAACTTCTTTCTAGTTTGCCTTTCAACTAAACTTTGAAACTCTTTAAATTTATGAAATACTTGATTTTTAATCTTCAAAGTATAGACCCAAAGCTTCCTGGAATAATCACCAATAAATGTCACAAAGTAAGAAGCACCACCATTGATTCTTATCTTCAACGGACCGCAAACATCAGAATAAACTAAATCCAATAGATTTGATTTTCGGTGAGGAAAATTAGTCTTGAAAAATACTTGGTTCTGCTTTCCTTCAAGACAATGAGAGAACTTTTCAAAATTGAACTCTTAGAACCTGGAAGAACATTTTTTTTCACCAAATTGTCAAGTCTCTTGGCACTAATATGGCTCAAGCACTTATGCCATAATTTTGGTGGACATTCTTTCTCCACCAAATTAACCGAGTCACATGAAATTGAAGCTTGCAACAAATATAATTTTTCCTTCAATTTCACACCTTTAGCCAAGATCAAGGACCTTTTGCTAAGTTTCACTTTCCATTGACAAAATTGTTACCATAACCATCATATCAAGCAACCCGATAAAAATCAAATTCAACTGGACATCAGAAACATGCTTAACACCTTTAAGCATCATAGTGGAGCCATTGCCCACTTTTAAACAAATATTTCCAATTCCAATAACCTTGGCAAGACCATTGTTTCCCATTCTCAGGAAACCAAATTTACCTGCAGTGTAAGTGTTGAAAAATTCCCTCTTGGAAGTAACATGAACTGCAGCACCTGAGTCACCTACCCAGCTCGTTTCTGCAGAGGTCAAATTAATATCACAATCATCATAAAACTGTGAGGAGATCAGCAGTCGTAGTTGCTACAGCAACACGATCAACATTGCCTTCTTTAGACTTCTCTGAATTTTTATTGTTCCCATCCATCTTGTTTTTCAATTGCCAACAATGACTCTTGAAGTGACCCTTCTTGTGGCAATGGTGATACTTAACATTCTGATACTTGGACCGAGACTTGCTTCTACCTTTTCCTTTATTTACTCTGACCTCTGTTCGGAATTCTCCCCCTCTGCTAAGTAACTAAGACTTCATTATGCGATGAAGAACCTTGAGTCCTCCTTCTAATCTCTTCATTCAGAATTCAATTCATGGCATAATCAGAGGACATCTTACCATCAGGAGCAAAATTTGTGTGTGAGACCCGAAATATCTCCCACGAGTCAGACAAAGTATTCAGCAACCATAGACCAAGTATCTCATCCTCAAAGGTAACACCAACATCAGATAATTGATTCAATACACCTTGAAACTCATCAACATGGCTAGAAATAAGTGTACCCTCAAAATATCTTAAGTTAATCTATTGTTTCAACAAATACAATTTGTTGTTACCTGTCTTGGAAGCATACAACTTTTCAAGTGTATTCCAGAGTATCTTTGCATTTGTTTCGCTTTCAACAAGATTCCTAACTGTATCATCCACCCACATTCTGATAAAACCGCAAACCTGCTGATGCTCAAAACTCCATTCTTCATCATTCTTTGTCGTTGGCTTATCAGAAGAAAATACTGGCAAATGCATACTTTTCACAAATAGAAGATCCTTCATTTTGCCCTTCCAAATGTGATAATTCATGTCATTCAAGGAAATCATCCTATTAGTATTTGCCTCCATAATTCTAGCAAATCGTAATCACAAACCTCGCTCCGATACCACACTGATTGGAGAAAACTGCCAAGAACAATATGGTTCAATAGCACACCAGAAATAAACAACCTCCCCAATTCGCAAGAATTCGTTAGGAGCACAAAGAAGAACACCAAGATTTACATGTAAAGCCCCTTCGATGTGAAGAGGTAAGAAATCACTGGATCATTAGATCTACCAAAATCTAATATCAACAAAAGATCAAGAGTACAACAGCATACCACGGATCTCTAGCCCTTATTACACAATACGAAGGCACTGGAATTACAAGTATCAAAAGTGTAAAATACACAGAAAACGAGCAGCCTGTTCGAAATCAAATAACTCACGATCCAACCATTTGAATTGAATATCCTTTGGACAGAATGTAACTAGACGAGTCCTCCAACTCCAGTCAAAATTTAAGGTTGATCGGATAGTACCAGAACTGTGCAGTGCTATTTTTTTCTTCAATTTTGGGGGCGCAGGTTTTATCACAAAATCTTGCTCTCACATATACAAACACAAGTACGTATATTATAGCCCTCCAGGTATATTAATAAATGGACTTAAACCATTTAAACATATTGGGTCTTCAAAAATACATAGTTGGGAACCCAATAAATCCCAACAAGATCCTCAGGTAAGCGTTCAATTAATCCTCTAGTTTACATTTGTTTCTAACGTAGTAGTTGGCTAGGGGTTGATGTTCCATGTTTAATTAGGTTTCTACGACTTAATACGGTTCTTCATTTCTTCCCATTATACATTATAAATTTTATCTGATTTTAGTTTCGTTTAGTTTGCTTTTCGTGTTATTTGTGTTTCCATTGTGCAAGAATAAGCTCATGACTTCACGTTTTTGTTCTGTGAGCAAAGATTCACATCACATGGATATCTATCTTGTTAAGGATACTTCTAGTCTTCTTATACTTGAGAAGAATTTGAATCCCCCCATCAACTTTTAAAATGAACTGGTATAAGTTATATGTATGTTTCTCAAATTAAATAAGTTATCCAAATAGTTTATACCATTAATCAACCAATCAAGCTGATAGGCCCAAGATATTCCGAAGAAACTAGACGGTGGTGGCGGGTAAATGTGGGCCCTCACAGCTATCCCAAACATGGGCAGTTCAGTTGATGGTTACTAAACCGTTGATTTTTTTGATTGTCATTTTTTAAAAATGAAATCGTAACTAGCCGAAATTTGTGATTTGGTTGTCTGACTCCATTGGTTTGGTTGACAATTTTTGGGGCTCACTGTTTTTGGCGTTTTGTGATTGTTCAGGCATGGTTTGAATATGATTAAAACATCTGACGTAACCGTCTTTTTTTAAATTTTAATAAAAATAGTTTTACTTTAATTTTTTTTTAAATATTTTTTTGTAAGTTCATAATACAATTCTATAAAAATAAAATAAAATAAGTTCATTTAATTACATTTTACAATTTTTATATATTATGAACATATAAACTTAAACTTAGAATAAAAATTATAAATTACAAACATATAATAAATTAATAAACCTATTTGTAAATTATAAATATAAAATATAAAGTATAAACATATATGTTTGATGTTAGGGTTATGGAAAAATATATAACTTATAAACTACTTATAAAAATTATAAACTTATATATAACTAATAAAACTTATAAAATATATAAACTTTATATATCTTCTAAACTTTAACTTATATAAACTTTATACCCTAAATTCCAAATACTAAATCCTGTACCCTAAAATTTATATAACTTAAAAACTTATATAACTTATATAAGAATTATAAATTTTATATATACTTATAAACTTATAAAGTTTGTAAACTTTATATAACTTATATAAACATTAAACCCTAAACCTTATAATTATATAATTTAAAATTTTATATAATTTAAAATTTTATAAAATTTAAAGATTTATATAACTTGTAAACTTATATGGCTCATAAAATTTATATAGCTTATAAAAATTAGACTTATATAACTTGTGTACTTAAACTTTACATAATATATAAATTTTATTAAATTTGTTATACAACTTACATAACTTATAAACTTATAAATTTTATATAATTTATAAAATATATATTTTATAATTTTTCTATAAAATTATAAAAAAAAAATATATCCTTCTTCTCGGATTATATATATATATATATATTTTTTATATAAACTTATAAAAAAGTTTATACCCTTCGGCCTTCCACTCGGATTCAATTCTTGGAAGGTGGGGTTACTAATTTATTTATTATTTTATTATTTTTTTATTTCGATTTCAAGAAGAAAATCCTCTAACTTTATGTATTTGCATCGTAATTTTATTCAATGACAGCATTAAATGAGACATGACAACTCATCATGGTTCACTTTCTCTTCTCTCAGACCATTCATCTCAACGGATCTGCAATTTCCTCTATTGGTAATTCCTTGTTTAAGATTCTGATGGTCAGAATTCAATTTGGTTTGCTTCTATCGGAATTGAATCAGCAAAGAGGAAATTCTGCGTAAAGATGAGAGCGCCGTGTTGCTCTGGTAGCAACTTCAAGTACAACGAGGATTAAAGGTGTCCGCTACCCCTCCTCGGGAATGCCTCTTTCTTCCGGCTCCTCATTTCATGTTTTATTTTTTTCAGGGTGTAGGGTTAGATTTTTTATATTTTAAAATTTTGTTTAGGATGATTAGGAGGTCTCAAATGCCGTTTTTTTATTATTTTAAATTGTTTTATTTTTATTTTTATTTTTGTATGTGATTTTCGCTGGTCAAATCTGTGTCGCCCACCGCCGAAATTCGCGGATCAAGCCGTTGAAGTTTTTTTTTTTTTTTTAAAAAAAACACAATTACCGAGATTTGAATAATATCAACCATGACCAGATGGACCACCCTCGCGTTTAATAAAAATCATCAAGTAAAATTGTTTTGGGCGTTTACGTCATTTCTCCTACGCAACGGACAATCAAGTCAAACGGTCAACACTTGAAACCAACTCCTAGTGGTGTTTCGTCGTGTGATCATCTTGACATGTATGAATAATAGACGATCCCTCCGCTTCATCACCTAGGGATCCGCATCGGCCGAACAACGAACAAAATACCAGAGCAAGAAAACACATACTTCTAGTCATTGCTAGCCATGGGCAAAATGGTCCGTGAGGGGCGGATCAAATTTAAAAATAAATTAAAATTTTATATAATTTTAATTTATTTTATTTAATTTAAATCCGCTAAATAATGTAATGATATTTATTTTTAAACAAATAAATAAGGCTCACGTAGCTAGCTCGTAACTTCTAAGTTATCCAAATGTCAGGTCCGTGTTAAAATTTCGTTTACAATCCAAAAGTTGGTAATGATGGGATTTGAATCTTCGGGGGTGTTTGCAAGTTCTTGTGCTTGTCAGAAGTAACTTTTTAAAAGGTCTTTTGAAAAAAGGAGCTTTTGTAAAAAAGTGGGAGAGTGTTTGCAAAATATGCTTTACTA
>JAOWBN010239758.1:0-23956 GCA_028565015.1 Pinguicula moranensis
ACCAAACAGGCTTGAATAGGGAATCCCAAAGTTTTCCTAAAATATTCCCAAAATCAGGTTTACTTTTCCCTGGACGCTTCTGATTTCTGTTCATTTGGTAACTTAATATCCAGGGAAGTTGAAATCACCTAAAACTCTTTCTCGTCCAGTACAGTCTACATTCAAAATTTGGGTTTTGGTTTGCAGCAACTTGTCCGGAGTCTTTTAATGCTGTGGAAATATCTTGAACTTAAATTTTCTCTGTTTGTTTCATGATTTTCGTTTAAGGAAGCTCTTAGACAAGCATTTTAGCTTTGGGTGAGAACCACGGAAGAACTCTGTATGAAGCTTGAATTGTATATGTTTTGCTTTATACCCTTTCTCTTTGAATTACTAGTCCAGAGGTTCAACCAGAGACGGGACAGGAGTACATGATAGCATTGTGAATCAACTTTTAACTATGGTACTTTTATGGTTTTCAAAATTGTTGGAGGGGGTCACTGTTTAGTGTTGCCCTTCTTCTAGTTTCTTAGTTGACCAACTCTCGCCACTTATATAGATTGATGGTGTGGAATCACTTAATAATGTCTTGCTCATTGGAATGACAAATAGGAAAGATTTGCTAGATGAAGCTCTGTTGAGGTGAATTTGGATTCTTTTGCTTTTTTTTTTTAAAAATGAGAAGGTTTCGATTCAGATAAATATCATAACTATCGACCTCTTACCTTACTTTATTAAATTATTTCTCAACATTTTTATGGGGAATGTCAAACCGCATACAATTAACGATCTCGGCCCTAGGCCACAGTGAAACATACACATAAGCAAAAATCTACGCCCGCATGTTGAGTTCCGGAGATGAAGTAGTTCTATATGTATAGTAGATTTTTCTTTGGATCCCACAATGGAGATTGAGTAGTGGGATCTGTCAGCAACCATACTCAGGAAGACCACCTCCTCACCGGATATGCGATCAGGCTCTGTTTGCATCAGAAGTATGGTAACCTTCATTTCTCCATTCTTAGACTTCCCTGATTCGCTGTACTTATCTGAGCCTTCTGAAAAATCCTTTGGCCCTTCCCAGTTGCAACTTGCTTTGCAAGCTCATCCGCAATGTTGTTTGATTCACTGTACTGGTGAATTACTCTCATTTGAAAACCAAAAGCCAGCATGATTAGTTCATCCCAGCATTTGTTTTGATTTAGCCAGTGAACCACCGCATAGAATCTGTTTCGACGATGATTTGCCTCCAACCTTGATCTTGGCACACTCGCAGACCTTCAATAATTGCTCGTAGCTCGGCACTGTTGTTTGTCCCCACTCCAAAACATTTAGAAATGTGAATTTGAGAGAGAATATGAATTGTAATCTTAGTTTTCTCATTAGGGTTAAACACAATATATAGTCCTCTCTACTTGGGCCCAAACCCATAACACACTTATTAAAATAAACCCAACACTCCCCCTCAAGATGGGCGAAAGATATCTATCAAGCCCATCTTATTACAAAGTTTATCCACATCTATCGCACTAAGACCCTTGGTGAGACAATCAACTATCAGTTCCTTTGTACATTGTCCCAGTTCTAGCAGTCCACTAGTCGTCTTTTCTTTGATGATGAACCTATCATCTCCACGTGCTTGGTTTTGTCATGTTGAACTAGATTGTTGGCAATTTTGATAGCTTACATGTTATCACACCACAGCAGCGTCGGTGCTCCCTCATCCATCTTCAACTCTATTAGCAAGAACCTAAGCCACATCATCTTAGCAACACTCAGGCCATGGCTTTGTAGTCTACCTCAGCTGTAGAACGGGCAACACAGACTGTTTCTTACTTTTTTAGGAGACCAAATTGCCCTCTACAAACATACAGTATCCAGATCTGAACCTCTTGTCATCAACACAGCTAGCTCAATCTGAATCAAAATATCCCTCGATGCTTAGGTTCCCGTTCGTCCGAAATGTCAATCCCTTTCTTGGTGCACTCTTCAAGTATCTCAGTATCTGGTACACCGCATCCATGTGACCCTTTCTAGGGTCATGCATGTATCTACTAAGTACACTCACAACAAAGGAGATGTCTGGTTGGGTATAGACTTAGTATATTAGACGTCCCACCATTCTCTAATACCTCTCTCTGTCAACCGACTCGTCTGCATCAGCACTCAGGTTCACTTTCTGTTCAATCGGTATTTTGGCAGGCTTGCACCCTAGCATACCTGTTTACTTGAGCAAATTTAGAACATACTTTCTCTGGGATAAGACTATCCCCTCTGGCCCTCGAACTACCTCGATCCCAAGAAAGTATATCATTTTTCTTAAGTCTTCACCTCGAACTCCTTGCTCAATCTTATCTTCAGCTCTGCTATCTCTTTCTCATCATCACCTGTGATAATTATGTCATCCACATAGACCGCTAACATCGTGGTATGACCTGTTGTGTCTCAGGAAGACAGTATGGTCGCCATTGATTTGATGATACCCAATGCCTTCCATAGCCTTCCTGAGTCTGTCGAACCATGCTCCTAGGGCTTGCTTCAGACCATATAAAGACTTTTTGAGCAGCGCCAAATCTTGGGGGAATATCCATGTACGCCACCTCAATTAGGTTATCATGGAGGAATGTATTCTTCACATCGAGCTGATACAAATTCCATCATTTGTTCACTGCTATGGAGACCAGGGTCCTAATTGTACTCATCTTGGCAACCGGTGCAAAGGTCTCATCATAATCAATGACATAGATCTGGTTGTAACCCTTTGCTACCAGTCGAACTTTGTATCGCTCCACAGTGAAAACCCACTTACATCCAACAGTCTTCTCAGGGTGGCAGTGGTACAAACTCCCAGATTCCATTCTTTACAAGAGCTTCCAACTCCTCCAGCATAGTATCTTTCCACTTAGGATCCTCCTTTGCAACCTGGAAAAGACAAAACGTAAAACGTATATTGACAAGGGAGTTTTAGAAGCTATTGGGCAGCTTGAATTTGTAATCATGTGGCTTTCTATTGCTCATAACTAAGAGGAGGAACTGAAAGTCAACTCCTTTTTTATCATTTTTTTTATTGGAAAATACCAGTAATCGAGTTAATGTCCTAGTAAACTCATTCACATTCTTCACGTGCTCTTACAACTACTAGTCCATGTAATACCATAGTCATTTCTCCTTCTGATCGTGCAGAATGCGTTATAGGTACTGATTTTCCTATTTCTGCCCCTATTATTTGACAGTTCCTTGAGTTTCTTGTCCCTTTTGGCATTCTAGATGTTTGCTACATCTCAATGCTTGTTCAGATATTGATCTGTTGTTCTGGAAATTAATTCTGATGAATATTATCCCAGGAAAAAATTGCTATTTCTTTCAGTTGGTTTCAAGAGATGGGATAAACTTAAATGATATTTGATATTAAGTACATATTTGTACATTTTTTGTTTTGATTGTGATCCACTCTATCGTTGTTTTTTTTAATCTACTTTTGAATGTATTACGATACCATAGGCACTTGAAAGTCTGGCAGAAAAGCAATAAACAAATGCCTCTTGCAGGATTGATGGTTTTGTAGAATGTGGTGCAAGACATGATGACATTTATCAAAAAGCTATTGTTTTAGCTGAAAACGTTAAAGTTGATGTAGGAGGTGTGCTCGTTTCTTGTCTCCTGGAAGGGCCAATTGGCAGGTAATTTTTTGACTTTCCATAACTTTGTAAATTTACCTTCATTAACTCGTATGGTTTCCTGGGCAGTGGTAAGACTGCAATGGCTGCGACAATTGGTCTTAAAAGTGGCTTCCCCTTTGTGAAGATCGTAAGTAAATTTACTTCTCTTGATTATCAATATAAGTATTTGAGATACGTTAATAATGGGGCTCGACTCTAACTTTTACAAATTGTCAGATTTCTGCTGATATAATGATTGGGCTCAGTGAACCGACAAAAAGCGCTCAGATTTATAAGGTTGTATATGACGGCCTATTATTTAAGACTGGCCTATGATAGACTAAGAGCAACAGATGTGATGTGGGAATGTTAATTTGCTCTTGTTCACTTTCACTCCCCAGGCCTTTCTTGTGATTTATAGTGGAGAACATGTTCCTTTCCTGCATGTGAAGTAACTCATTTCTAATGCTCGTGTACGATAAGAAATACTTGCCATTTACATACAAAAAATTGGGAGAATCATGTGGGAGATGTTCTCTTATAGGTACTTGAAGACGCTTATAGGTCACCGCTTAGCATAATCATTCTCGATGATATTGAAAGGTAAAAATTTGATAGATGAATGGCAAGTGATCAATCAGCACGCTTATTCATCTAATGCGTCTTTGTTTTTTCATGCTATTGGAGTATGTGCCAATTGGGCCGCATTTTTCGAATTTAATTTCTCAGACATTGTTGGGTCTCCTGAAACGGACTCCTCCTGAGGTACATTTGACTATTGTGAAATAACTGTTATGATACTAATGCCATCCACAGCATTTTATTTTCGTTTTTAGGACAGTGATGATGAAGGATGGATTATTCCTGTTTACTTAGAAGGGTATTGTGTATTTGTGTAAGTGGTCCCTAACGATTTATGCTTATTCCAATACGGTAAAAAGCTTCTGGTTATTGGAACCACCAGCGAAGTTGATTTCCTGGATTCAGTTGGCATCCGACCTGCATTCTCATTTACCTATCATGTTCCAACTCTGAAGACGGAAGATGCCAAAAAGGTATCATGTCTCTGTAACGACTCCGGCTTATCCCAGAGGAAGTATAAGGGTATTGGGAAGAATGAAGGCTGATGAAAGAAGGTTGAAGAAGATGTGTAAAAGCAACGGTGTGCCCCTGAAAATTTGGATGCTAAATATGTCATATTCCTTGTATAGTTGTTATTCTAGTTGGGTCACGCTTTTATTATTAGTTAAGTCTGGTTTGTATCTAGAAAGTTATATGCCGAAATTGGTTTCCTCTCTATCTTTCTCTCTTCTGGGCGACTCTACTTCTCTTCTGTCTCCCCTCTATCTTTCTCTCTTCTGTGTGACTTCTACTTCTTTTCTTCAAAATTCTTCAATCGACCTTCCAGGTTGCTTGATCTGGTAACAATCTTCTCTGAGATTGTTACATAGATTTAGCTCTTGACAAGGGGGGCCAATCTCCTTCTTGAACTGATTTGTTTCGGGCTTTCCGGACATCACCTTTTCTACGACCTCCAAACCACAATTGACCCTGGTCAATCTCCTCCGTGATGTGCGCGTTGAAAGTTTCAGCCCCAGTGATGATTTCTAAGGTTTGTCGTATAGGGTTGTTGTCACTGACCAGCACCTGGACCCGCCCAAATTGCATCTCGAGTTGATTCGCAGTTTTTTCGTCCACAGAGACCAAAGTTCCCAATTGACTAGCCACCACTTCAAAAAATTCTCTGTACCAGCAATGAAGTGGTGTTCCGCGGACCTGCAACCCGGCTGGGCGCGCCCGTTTCCCATCTACAAACTTCCATGGCCGAAGGGAATGAAGGCTGAGTTTCTCAGAGGTATCCCTGTCGTTCATACCTGAGCTGATCATCTGTAGATTGGAGTTTAATCAAGACTTCCCCACCCTCTAGGCGCACAGCAGAGCCTTTGTGATAACCTGCGTTTTCGAGGGTAGTATTCAGAGTTGCAAGATCCAGGATGGGAGATGGATAACCAACCAGGGAGTTCGAGAGCCACAGTGTAGCTGCTGGATCTGGTGTGAAGGAGACTGTTAATTTCTCTGGCGATAGCTCCGTCTCCTTCGTGTCTGGGATGATGGGGGTTTGTGATCAGAGTTCGCCTCTTAGTAGGGGAAGTCTTCAGTGGATCTTGATTGAGTGCGGTGCGCGCCTCACTTACTTTCAGCAAGAAAGAACCAATCCAGATACCGGACAACATTTCCTTGAGTAAGGGCCTCGCTGAGTGTTTGAAAAAGCGTTCAAAACCAAATTTTCCTGCCGATGGTGTGTCTGTCCTAGGTAAGTGAATGTCGCTTACATGACCAAAAGCAGAGAAGACCTGCCACATCTCGTCCCTCTTCTATGATGGGGGAAAGTTTGTGAAATGGTAGGAGACCGAGTCTTCACGCAGTTTCTTGATGTACGGATGTATTGACCTCTTCACAGAGTTCGAAGGTTCGCTGATTCTGGTTTGCTTCGTCGGAGAGTTCTGCATTTTATGTCGTCCAGTTACTGAAATCCACTGTGAGCCTTCTTCATGCTCTACATTTTAGGGGATTCCGTCGGGTCATATGGATTGATTTCATGTATCAGGGAGAGGGGTTTAGTTGATTGTTCAGGGGGTGAGGATCTAGACGTAGAAGCCATTCGACGGTAAGGTGTAGAGAGAGGTTAGAGGAAAATCATAGAGAGAGGTTCGTAAATAATCTCTGTAGTTATTCCCAGCGAGAAAGCTGTTGGAGATGCTCTGGAGAGCCTGCTACACAGACATGTCTTGCCGAAAATGATTTGGAAGCTTCAGAAACGTCTCAACATTGGACATGAAAGGAAGCTTGCAGAAGTCTTCAACGGCTTCTTATATCCATTACTCTCCGGCAATCCTCAATAGACGACGAGCTTGAAACACTCCGAACATTCAGAGAGGCATATGAAGAGAGTAGGAAGATTGGTTTTATTGGTGATGATGAGTTGAAGTTCATGAGGGATACGTTTCTGTTTTCTTTGGGAATAGTTTTATTGAAAAGAATTGTCTTTCTATCTTACTTCTTCTTACATGATATTTATCCTTTTATAGATCCAAATATCTTGCTGATGTTTCTGGGGAGAGATAGTACGAGTAGTGTTCTCCCCTGGCTGTTGATCCGTCCCTTGAGACGAAGATTCTCGAGGAGACGCGCGCGTTGTTAGGCGAAAATTGGCGGCGTTTCAATCTGGGATTCTGAGGCTTCATCCTCCGATTGCGTTGGAGCATAAATCTCCTAACCTGGCAGATAAGCAAGCTCCCATACGGGAATGAAGGTGTTGGTTTTCTTTCTACTCGACGGGGAAAATGGAGAGTGTGTGTGTTTTTTGGGGAAGGATTGCTTGGATTTCAAGCCTGAGAGGTGGATATCCAAGGAAGGAAGAATCAAGCACGAGGCGTTGTTTAAGTTTTTGTCATTTAACGCAGGGCCGAGAGCGAGATGGCATTTTTTCACCTGAAAGTAGCTGAAAATGAACATCGGGTTCAAACTTCAAGGGGAAGTTACTGAAATGTTGATCTACTTCTAGTCTTCTAGATAAATTTATAAGAATTACTATGTAAAAGATTTATTATTATTACGGTGGGAGGGGAGGAGAAATTATATTTAAGTGAATTGATAAAGTGGACAATAATATATTTTCAGTCCCTATGGCTATAGGATAGTCTATTGACTATATTCTATTAATTAAGAAGCTTGGTATATAAAACTCATGGACTTGGTTGCCGATGTATACCCCCCATCGATTACCAAATTATGCCCCGTTATAAACCCAGACTCCTCACTCGCAAGAAACACCACACCGTTCGCCACATCCTCCGCCGTCGCCGCCCTACCACGGAGGAGGCTCCCCTTTTCGCCGACGATCTTCGCGACTTCCTCCGACTGCAGATCCGGTTTCCCAAGGACCTTTCTGTACGCATCCGTCAGCATCTCGGAAGGAACCCCGTGCGGAGAGATGCAATTGACGCGAATCCCGGACTCCCCGAGCTCGCACGCGGAGGTCCGCGATAAACCTAGAATCGCCTCCTTCGACAGCGTGTACGCGTGGGAGGCGAGGCCGGCCATAAGCGCCGCCGAGCTCGACGAGCATATGATGCTGCCGGCGGTTTTTCCCGCGATCATCGCACGCGCGGCGTGCTTGATGCCGTGTACGACGCCGTTTAAGTTGACGGCCAGGAGGGAGGCGAGCTGATCCATTCTGAGGTTGGTGATGCTGCCGTACGGTCCGGCGACGCCAGCGTTGTTGAACATGACGTCGAGATGGCCTTTCCACGCGACGGCGAGCTGGACCACGCGTTCGACGTCTTGCTCCACGGACACGTCGCAGTGGACGAACATGCCGCCGATCGCCGCCGCCAGATCCGCACCCAGGCCGTCGAGTATGTCGGCGATCACGACGTGAGCTCCGTGCTCGGCGAACATTTTCGCAGTTGCAGCACCGACACCACGCGCCCCGCCTGTTACGACTGCGACTTTTCCTGATAATCTTCGCCGACGTGGAAACGGCAGTACGAAAATTAAACGGAAGAACATTTCGATGAAATCCACTAGTGACGGCGTCGTATCAAATACGTACCTTTTTTTGGGCACTAGATCGCCGCCTGTGCCGTCCGAATCCATTAGATTTTTGTGCTGTGTGTGTTCAGTACTTGTTACTGTATTTATAGGTATTATTTCCTTGCACGCTCTTCTCTTCATATAACTAACTTCTACCAACTAAGCTTACTTACTTTTACTGATATGAGTTACTATTAACATCACAAAAATACCAACCAACCAACCAACAAACTTTAACATCACAAAATACATAACACACGTAAATGGTGGAAATCTGTTTGCCATGAAGGTCAGGCGCAAACTTGCAGTTTACAAACAACAGAGCCAAAAGTTGTTAGTCCATGGAAGGAAGGTTTCTTATCAAACCACAAGATAAACAGACAAATTAAGGTGGACCGGGATGTTACATAAACTCCATCGACTGAGGCTATAGAATACATTGGATCTTCTAACAATCAATGGTATCCATCGCTTTGTAACAAACAAAGGAAGGAATTACCCCCGGTACAGATTATTGGCATACTTCGACTTCATTCGGAGGTTTCAGCTTTCTTCTGTCCCTCATCCTTATTTTCATCATTTGATGGATTCTCCGGAGGGAGATACAAGGGGTTGTTCTTGGACAGGTTGCCTTCAGAGAATGTGTTTGAAGATTTCAGTTCACGTGGAGATGCCATCAGCATGTTATCAACAATCTCCGGGAGAGACCCATTTCCCGGGAGTCTTTGTTCAGGTGTGTCGGTTGGTTTTCCAGAGAAGTCAGGTGGCCTGTGGAAAAGCAAATGTGCCACTGTACGATCTATTGGATTGGTTTCTGTTTCCACATCAGGCACTCTAGTAAACCTGTGAAGCAGTAGTAGACCGTAACCTCAAATATTTAGGAAAGTACTATCCAGGTTTCTGAACTTTGAATAAGTAGCCATTTCTGACTAAGAAAATATAATAAATGAAAGAAATTATCTGAACAATACATCCATATCTCCTAATTTGCTAATAGTCTTTGCAACCATTAATTGACAGATAAGCCATCTGAAGTTCAACATAGTGGAGCAAAGAGTAAGAAAGAATCGCCGATGAAGTGCAAGAAACAGACAACTAACCTCTGATCCCCAATTATATCTTCGTTGCTACGAACTTCATCTTTGTTATTTGTACTGGTAATGCTGGTATCATTAGGAAGTTGCCTTTGTGTTGCACTCTGTGTTAGCCTAAACAAACTGTCCCTGATGCAGAGTCTTATTCGCATGTCCAACTGTAAAATGGTCAATTTATATACATGACGTTTCCTTATATAATCATTAGAGCCGCACAGATACTGTACAGGATTCCACAACTGACCTTAGAAATTGTATTTTGAAGTCGGTGCAGTACTGATTCCTCCACTGAGCGATTGTCATAGGCCATGCTGATAGTACTGGAATCATCCTGTTCCATGGGAGAGTTTGACTCAAGGGAAGGGAAACTGCCAACAGCTTCGCCTGCTCCTACTTTGCCTCCTTCCAAGCTGGAATTTTCAGAAACTGAAACCTGGTTACCAAATTGCTGCTGCTGCTTCTGAATCGCAAGAATTGCTCTCATTTGCTGCCTCCTCCTTAACTTTTCAATCTTTTCTTCCGGTGTCATAGGAGGAGGTTTCACAGAAGCATTCTCTGAATTCTTGGAAGAATTTCCATTGGTGGGATGAGCTTCATAACCAGAGGATGCCAATACAGAAGGCGCAGGATGGTGATGCAACATGTTCCCATAGAAAGGAGACACCAAAGGTGCACTCGCATAGTGTTGTAATTGAAAATGCGGAGGCATCTGAAGCGATGATCCTTGCTGAGTGAGAGGCAACAAAGGAGATGGGTTGACCATTAATGGCCCATGCTGACCGTTAACTTTTTGCAATGGCAGGCAAGATGAGGTCCACATGACATTTGAGTCATGCAGTGAACTGACTTCACTCTTTTTGTCCAACTTCTGACCCTTGATTATTCTCTTTCGCTTATTAGCCTGAACACATGAAAAGAGCAATAAGTGGAAAAAGAAAATTGAAGATTTAATTTGTGAGCTCGTGATAGCATACAAGTGAAGTGACATCGATGTTTCCTTAGCAGTCTGCACCTCGTTCTTATATGAACCAGAATATCAGATCAAGGAAGATAATACAAAGTTAAAGTTGCTGCTGTAAAGTTTCACTAGCCTAGACTATTTTGTTATATTGATTGTTGCTTGTCATGTTATTAAACGTCTGCTTACACTCTTTCCTCTGAAGCTTCAAGGTATACGAAGCAATTAACATTCTGAAAACTAAACAGACAAATAACCAAAGAAGAAAATAATCAACCAGTAAAAAAACGTTATGGCATGTCAACTTTTCCACCCATAAGAGAGGAAAAATGCTGAGAAAAACTAAATAACAAAGAGTGTATCCATAGGTGAATGTATGATGAACTTTGTTGATAAACTTGAAAGATAAGAAATATGGTATGTCACCTTTTCCACCCATAATAGAGGAAAATGCAGAGAAAAATTAAATAACAAAGAGTGTATTAATAGATGAATGTACGATGAATTTTGTTGATAGACTTAAAAGATAAGAAAAAGGAATAGCTTGATCTTTAGTATTGTATTTTTCTAGGATTCAACTTTTTGTCTTTCCTTTCCATCAAGTTCCTTTCTGCAGAAAAAAAGTTGGAGAAAATTGCCTTCTCTTGGGTTTCATTAAGAGTTGCCGGAGCTTCATGGTTAAGTAGCTTGCGGGATACTTGGATCTTCCCACCAGTGGCAGTAGTCTGAGAAAAGGTCACAGAAGACCAAAAATTAGAAGAGAATCACCTGTGATTGAACATAATAAAGAACACAACACAGCTCTTGAAGAGACCAGGAAAAACAGAAAAGAACCACCAGGAAGTATGTAAACTTTGTCCTTGGTACCTTTTCTTTCCCTAACAGGCTACTTTTACCTCCATAATACTCAATAATATCTATGCTTGCCTGTGCATCCTGAGGAGCTTGAGATTTAATTTCCTTCAGTTTTTCATAGCCAGAAATAAAAGACTTGCTGTGATCCAGCACATGACGATCATTTAACTCAGACTGATTAGTTGAAGTTTTCAGCGCTCCGAGTTGGATTTGTGAAGAATTACGAGAAAGAGGGGTAAGCAGTAGAGGACTGTTGTTTATATTTTTGGAAGATGACCATAGCTCATCAGCACTCCCAACCCCCAAGTCTCCAAACATAGGGTCATTGTTGCTGCAAAATATTACTTGTGAGGATACTAAGTCAGATGGATAGTCAGGAAATCCTGAAATCTATAACAAAACAACTACAGATAGAATAGATTCCTTTACTAACCCATCCATATTACAGTTTCTATGAATGTGGCCAATTATATTAACATGGATGCACATAGATCAAGAGTTCAAGACTGTACCATTCCAAATTCTCGAAACTGATAATAAGGATATGAGCTTAATCATGATTGATTTACAAAAAAAAATCAACTATTCCACAATGGGTACCGAGCATAGGAATAGATTTCAATATCTTTTACAAAAGCTTAATAAGAGTCTGATGAAACTAGTGTCATCTTGTTCTCTAATCACCATCTATGTCTCCATGTCCTAAATCACAATGGTATTAGGAAAAATAATTATTGAAAGATTTAGTTGCTTACCTATGCTGTTTCTTGCCAATATATTATCACACAGAACAATTGCAACACATAAATAGGAATAGGAATTTGAATTACCTAAATATCCTATCTAGATCATCAAAACTTCCTATACTCGCCCACCCATAGTCGACAAAATCATTCTGTTCTCCATTCTCTAAAGGTTCTTCAAACATTTCAGAATCTTTATCCAACTTAGATGTATCCTCTGCAAAAGAAAATATGAAATACATTTCATATGTTGAAAAATAGGAAATGGTTAGAAAAATTAGTCAGATACCTTACCTCCAATGGAATTATTTTTGGAACCGTTTGGTTGGTTGGTTGATGCATCAGTGCATAAAGAGCCATGATCAGCTTCTGCAACATTTGATGAAGACGGGTCTTGAGGAACATGCCATGATTCAAGAAAAAATCCTCCAGGTTCACCAACATCATACTTGGAAATGTTATCGAATTCATCTCCATGCTGAGATTTAAGAGTAGGTTCCTTTGGTTCTGCCGGACTAATATCTGAACTTTGTTGATTAGTTTCCTTCTTATGGAGTTCTCCAAATATAGCTCGAGGTTTGTCCTCAATTTGGTTAGTATATGGAACAATGTGATCACCACTTTCTCCAGCCTCACCCCATATGATATTCGTCAACTGATGAGAGACAAAGGGAATGGATTATCTAAATGACAAGGCAAGCAAATATCACAAAGAAACAGCCATGTATATTTATCCTTCAGCATTCACCCATTCAGAGTTGTACTTCACATGCTGAAAAAGTAAAGAAAAGCACTTCATTCAAAATCCTAACCACATGCTGAATGACTCCTCACAAAAAAACTCACAGTTAAACATGCAGCCTACTTCTTGTTGATTGCTGCATATACTGCCAAGAAATAAATAAGATGATGGAAATTTCTGGATCCCTACAACAGGTACTAAAATTTTTTTATAGGAAATTTTTTCTGGGCCTCATGATTGATACTGAGACTATTCTACCACTTGCAGTTCAATAAAACAGGTACTTGAGAATCTGAGATGAATCACAAATTTCAAGTCAACCATCTTTCCTGTGACAAATGAACCAAGAAGTATCGTGAAGAAAGCACAACTAAGCTTTTGCTGTATCAAACTTCCAGCTCAAAAAACCAACATATAATTAATTAATTTCATTCAGATTCATGTAACTTCAGGAGAAGAGGACAGCCCAGCTACTAACAAATGGGGTTTAATCAACCCATGAAAAATTCTCACAAGTTCCTAAAACGCCTGAGTCCCCAAAAACAAAGAAGAAAGAAATTTTATCATTCCCTATGAAGCCCAGCAACAAAAGTAAATCGAAAATACACAATTAGCAAACGAAAATTAGAAAAGCACATACCTCTTCGTCGTTCCAATCAAACATTTCTAAATAACGAATAAACCCTCAAATCCCCGAATCCAAACGAGCTCAATATCAACAAGTACTTCCTTAAATGTATCCCAAACATCGCCAACTCGTTTCCACTCACCCTTCCTCCACAACTCCGCCGTAAACCACGAAAAACAGGATCATCCAATCGAAGAACCCCTTCAAAAACGGCACGAATTCCACTACTGCCGTATGGTGAAAATAACAATTCCTCCGGTTCGAGACGCTGTAGACTGTGAAAATAAAACTTCCTCCGACGATTTTCGTGGTGTGTAGATCGCGAGAGACACCAAATTGGGCTGGTTGGTGGGCCCCGCTTCACATGGCGTATCTGTTTTGGGGTTGCAATTCATCGTGACTCAGCGAATCTAAAGTTGTGGCTGAGAAAGAGGGCGACCAATTACGGCCATGTGATTGGCTGTAGAGGATTTCAAATTGAAATTGGGAACGCAGACAAAATCTAGGGTAGGAAACGATGACGAGACCAGAAATTAAATCCTAGTGATCTCAAATTTCATAGTAAAATAAATATATTTTTTTATTAATACTTATTTCTCATTTTAAAATTTTAATGCTGTGAAATAATTTTCTCAAAAGAGTTTATTTGGTTTTAAGCAAACATAATGACGACTTCATCTTTTTTTATGGCTCTAAGATGCAGTCCAATTCATACAAGTATTTTGCATGGATCCGTAGATTAATTGGGATAAAAGAGTACACATTATCCTCGGACCTCAACAACAACAAAAAAAGAAAGATTGTTTTTAAGCATTTTTGCTGATATTATTTCTTCAATTCCCCATATTTTCCAATAGTCACATGTGATATATCATTTGGCAAGAATATATTTAAAAAAATATTTGAATAACCAATGAACCATTTTTGTGTTGACAAATCCATAAAATATTAAAATCCATGCAAAATACCCATATAATTATTAGTCTTATCATAAAACGAATAGATGAGCCTATGGCAAACACGTGGATTGTGGCAATTAGAATTTGATTTCCATGATAAAAATCCGTTAGAAAAGCGAGAATTAGTGGTTGGAATCGAGCTGGGTGTCACTATCTTGGGCCCTCATTGAAGCCAGCTGTGTTCCGACAGAGGCATTTAGGTGGTGTTTTGTGCAGTCTTTTTATACTTATAATTGATTTATAAGTACTTTTTTTTCAAAAAAATGAGAAGTTATTTTTTGAAAAAAATGTGCTTATAAACCAATTATAATTTTAAGAAGGCTGTGCAAAACAGGGGCTTAATATAGAACAAACAAAATTGTTGACAAAATTGAACTCCATTCACATTCATGACCGAAACATTGATTTGATTATGTTAGAAAGCGTTTGTAACGTTTTCTTTCAAATCAATTAATTAGAATTAATTAGTATTAATTTTGTGTTAATATAATTAATTGTTAATTAATTTCATTAATTATGTATTGATGCATCCTAATTGTGTATTAGGATTTGCCCCTATAAATAGATGATTTCGGCACCTATTTCGAGGACAGATTTTTCTACGCGAAAATTATCTCATGTGTTGAGAACCCAGTCTAAATTCTCTCGAATTGCTGTCTCACCATTTTCAGAGAAGAGATTTGAGTTCGTGGATTCATCGGGACTTTTATAGCTTCCGATCCGTTCGTGACGTAATCAACTAGAAGGACTACGATTCTAAACCGCTTTCGCATAAAGGTACGGAATTCGTTTCACGTACTTGTTAGATATGTTCTAACAATTTTTTCAAGGACTACAAGCAATGTTCTCATTACAGTGCACTATAATTATTTCAAATATAACTTAATTCTATATTCTTAGCTCTCATGATATCATTATTTGCTTTGACAACAAGCATTCAAAACACATTCTATTGGTTGTTCCATGCTTATGATCTTTCGTCTTTGTAGTTTACTCTTTGTTGGCAGTCTCTTTTGGAGCTTTCTCCACAAAAAGACCGAGACTTTTTTGGGTATGAGTTTCTCCACATTCTAGACTGCTCTTATTTAATCATTCCTCTTTTTCTGAGTTGTTGGTTTACGGTTTGGCCTTGAGCCTTCTCTGATTTTCTCTCTGAAGATATCATCCTTGTTTTTTCAACAGGAAACAAACGATCGCATATTCTCAGGAAGTGTGCTGGCGGTTGAATATGGAATAGAGCACCTCAATTATTCGGCACCCTTTTTATAATATGCAGACTTGGAAAGGAAAAATTAAGCATTGGTTTTCTTATGCTCGACAGGCGAGCCTGAAAGGGTTCTTGATCGGAACGACTCCTATGATCATCACGTGACGTTTGTAGTTGAGAAGATGCAAAGCATGGTTTGAAGGCACTCTGTATTCCGCAGACCAACTATGGAGACAAGTTCATTATTTTCTTATAGAAATTGCCAAAAGTATTGGCTTGCATCTAACTATGCAGATATTGGACAATAGCAACCTAGGTCAACTGAACACTCAAATCAAATGGAAAGATGAAGAAAGAATCGGATTGATAACCTGGCAGCCTCCGCCGGCTGGATCGAAAAATATCAACTACGATGGAAGCTGCTTTGGCAACCCTGGGCCATTGGGTGCAGGAGAAATTGTACGAGATGAACATGGATTTTTTTTTTTGGCAACTTTCTCATAATATTTTGAGGCAAGAACAAACAACAGTACAGAGTTTTGCACAGTATCAGAAGGAATTAAGCTTTGCAAAGATCAAGGATGGGATAACATAATCATTGAAATGGACTCCATGTTGATGGTAAATTGGATTAGCCAAAACAAATGCGATAAGTTGTACCTTTGGGAAGAATTTGTTCATATAGCGATGGGACTCTATATATTGGTGCATCACCAGTTCCGGGAAGCTAACACTATAGCTGACGCACTTGCAAAACAAAGTTCATTAGGGATGAATCAAATGATCCCACTTGCAAAATAATTGAGTGAGGAAATCTGAGAAAAAAATAGGTTGGAAAGATGGATATTACCATACATCAAGCGGCAGTAGAGGGGCCATGCATCACAGATAGCACCGGTCGGGAAGCCGAAAGAAGGAACAATCCCTATATGATTTATTGTCCCAAGGCAATGGAAACTTCAATAGGCTGAAAAATGGCCAAAAACGTAGAAAATTTTGAGTTCGGTATTATGTAATTGGTTTGGCCTTCATCACAAGAAGGCTGAAGAATAAAATTTATTTTCTTTAAAAAAATAGATAAAATACTTGATACTAAAATCAACTATTTTGAAACATATGTGACCAACATTGTTATTATTTTCATATGAGACTAAAATTACAACTGGTTAATTCCTAACCTATGGGACTAGAAATATTTTTTTATTTTTTGAAAATCTATAATATTCAGGAAACTCGAAGCATCTTATCTTAATAAAAAAAATTTACAGAATAGATGAAACTGGCTTTGTAATGAACGATAGATCAAGAGGTCTAAAAATATCCAAATGAGAATTTAGGGACTGTTTTGTACCTTCCGATTTTTTTCTCTTTTTACTTTTTCTTCTCTTTCTCATTTTGAAGTTTTGGAGTGTTTCGAAGAACTATGAAAAAATAGAAAAATTATATAAATAGTGTTTGCAGTGAATTTTTTTAAAATAACTAAATTTTAATGTAAGTGATGCAAAGACCCAAATACTCTCATATTAAAAAATAATAAATGATGTTTAGATATTAAAAATAGAACATGGGCTGGAAATTTGGTTGTTGCTAAGTTCCAAGTGCATGAGACTATTGAGATTGATGCCGGGATTCCACTGCAAATTTGGTTGTCCGCGAGGTTCAGGACGGTGAGATGGCTGACTTGGCCGATGTTGTTGGGGATTTGGCCCGTAATTTTATTCCCAATGAGGTTGAGGATGCGCAACCACCGGAGGGAGGAGATGCATGATTGGATACCAGATGTTGATGGCGATATTGTTGGGGATTTGGTCAGTGATTTATGTGTTGTTGTTCTGTTGGTTCTTGATTTTGTTAGGGTAAGAGAGGGTAGTTTATAGATATTATTTTTACGCAACTTTCATTTATTTAAATTTTTTTCATTAGAAGTAGAAGGAAAAAAAAGTATCCTCATACCTACTTTAGAAAAAATTAATTATTTTTTGAAAAAAGAAAAGAAAAATAGAAGTAGAATTGGAGTTTTAAAATACTAATATTGAAATAATCTGAAAAAAAGAAGAAATAAAATCTATTTTTTTGAGGTATAAAGAAAGTATTTAAGGCACGAATCTATTTCTAATATATAAAAGATCCGGGTGATACTATTCTATGACTAAATAGAATCTTCCTGCATACCATTATTACAAATAATGTCCTGAAAGCGAAAAGAATTAATTATGTTGTGAAATAATTAAGCAAATAATTAGGGCAATATGAGAATTGTAAAGAATCAAAGTTATACACAAGAATTTTGTATCAAAACTCATTCTCTACAAACTTTCTCAAAACTTTTCTCTCCTTTCAATTCTCTTTCTCTACAAATTTATGCAAACATAATAACCTATTTATAGCCAAAAACAAGATCCATAATTCATGGATCTAAGATACCTATTTAATATAAAAAAAAATAAGATCCATAATTCATGGATCTATGCTACTTATTTAATGGATATTCATAATTCCATAATAATCAGATAATAATAAAATCAAAACGAGAAATTGAAAAATAGTGGATTTACCACTTGGCAAAGTGGAAAAAAAGTATTGGAATGCAATGGGGTTCAATTCCACCGCGTTCGCCTATGGTGGAAATGTCCACCGACTTCATTGTGGTGGATTTAACGGTAAGTCCACCGTCGGCTGCAGTAAAGTGGGGTAGTTTCCCTCCACATCGGATCCACATATGGGTGAACAGTCTGAGTTCACCGACCGTTGTGGATACTCTAAGAAGGCAAACAGTGGGCAGATTTGTGATGCATAGTACCTAGTAGATGAGCAAGTATATTATGGGTCAATGTTAATACTTAAACTGATCTTATGAACACTAGACTATGCCATAAAACATTGGTAGGTGATTAATACTAGAACTGATTTCATGAATACTAGACTATGCCATAAAACACAGTTAGATGAGTCTTTTTATCTTATCCAAACAAACTGAGATGTAAGCTTTTTCCCAACCAGGGCATCCGACAAAAGACAACAAGAGAAGCATGCCACTAAGGCGAACTGAGAAGATAGCATAATCTATCTGTTTCTGGTAGACCAGGATAGACTAGATTTTAAAAAACAAAGGTTGCATTTGGTAGCAGGTCAGTAGTTGCCCGGGTTCGGGGATAACTATGGGTTTTGGATGGTGAATTTCTTGTAATCCTCCGTTTGGTAAGATTTTTGGGGAATAAGGAATGAACAGGTTTTGACATGGTAGGCTATTTGGTATCCATGGACATCCCAGGGACTACCTTGGGTCGGTTAACTATACATATTGCAATTACTATTTTGCCCTCGGACTAAATTGATTTTTTTAGCCCTAATCCCCAAATCGAGCATCGATTTGATTTTGACTTCGAGCAACAATCTGCTTGCGAACCATGGAGGATCCCTTCAGAAATCACACCTCCCGCATGACCCTGCTGGCCGCCATTCGCCGCCCCATGGTGAAGCCGCCTACCAGGTTCTCGTTGCGGATGTATGCGCGCGCGTACAAATCAGGTGTACGTGCGCCATTGAATCACACCAATCCGACCACCATTGAACCACCTAGACCGTCTGAGCGTCGGACCAAAAATGTGGAAAAAGATCCAATCATCATTGATGGAGAAGACCCAGTTCCGAATCTTTACGGTCAACTTTTCCCAGCGGCAAGCTCAACCTCCTGCATCACCCACGAGTATTTCACCTATATTGTGAAAATTGGATATGATGTATGATGATATTTTGTTGTATTAGGATTAGGATGAAGTATTATGCCTGTTGAATTTAATTCACTGATATCGATCGGGATTCTATTGTTGTCTGGAAGTTCCTGTGTGTAATATTAGACTAGTTTTATGTGGAGACTGATTTTATGAATGCCTAATCAATTTTATGTTTGGATCTTATGGCTTCTGTATGTATGTTTAATTGTTGGATGATTAGATTAATGATGTGCAGGCTGGGGTATGGGATGATAATGTTTGAAGCCTGTCTGAAACTAGTTTCATGTTATTTTTTAGCTTCT
Source organism: Pinguicula moranensis (assembly GCA_028565015.1). Taxonomy (NCBI): domain Eukaryota; kingdom Viridiplantae; phylum Streptophyta; class Magnoliopsida; order Lamiales; family Lentibulariaceae; genus Pinguicula; species Pinguicula moranensis. The sequence continues at coordinate 19,457 of JAOWBN010239758.1, forward strand.
TCTTCGAGAGGATTCTAGCTCCATGAATTCGTATCCCTACAGAATGAAAAGCGTGTGTAGTTTTCGGTTTAGGCATGTATTGAATGTTGGATTTTTTTGGGTTTGCTTATGGGATTTTGTTTATTGGATTAGTCGTTGTTTTTGTTTGTTTTAGGGAGTTGGCAGATGGGCAATACATGGTTGTTGAGTATTTGTTTATGTTAATTTACTCCATGATTCGGACAAGGTACCAATTATTAGATTGAATGTTCGAAAAGCACAAATGTCGTTAAGACATTCACATGTCTATAGTATAAGATTGTCTTCTCCTCATATATGATTGTAGTTATTAGTAGATCCATGGTAGATTCTCTTTGAATGGAGATACTTCATTCCTCTAGTTATCTGCAACAGGGAGAGAAAAGGAGATCCATTTTCTCAGTCCACTTATTTCCTTAATGTAGGTTTAGAGATCCCTAGTCATGAGCTCCATCACCAAGAAACATTCTTTTTTATCCTCATTTGTGAACCACAGAGAATGTGCATGATCTTTGGATGGGCGAGAGTGAACTCCTCAAATCTTTGCAATGATGATCTGAGTCTCAATGTCCTCAAAGAAGTGCATTACAGCAAAGCTTTCACCAAGCCACTGAATCTCCTTATGATAACCTCCTCCTCACTTGGTAATCCTTGGAGTTTACTAAAGTTTGAGTTTGGTAACAATAAATCATCCTCAGCAATGCCTGAACTACTCAAGTACTTCAAAATAATATCAACCAGTCTATGCTCCCTCTTTGAAGTCAATTTCCCTGAGTTTTTCCTGTCCTTAATTTTCTTGAGCAGAAAACAACTTCTATTCATCGAAAACGGAGTCCAACCTGTTGGCAGATACCTTCCGAGACTAAGTACTGCCCACTGGAAAATTCTTGGATCCTTCAAATCCCTTTGATACTTAAATCATGTATAACATCTTCTTCTTTTGCATCTTGTCTTGATCACACAGCCTCCTATTTGTTCGTCTATTTCTATGGCCTCGATTTGATGATTCTAATCTTTGATTGCTAGGATGAACTAAAAGGTTTAGGCCCCCTTTTATAGACCGTGAGAGAAGTAAAGGGCAGTGATCTAATAGTTGACGGTCTAGTGTTGTTTGGGTTAGATTTGGCCAACTGGATATCCATTCTGCACTCAGGAGAATTCTGTCCATCCGGTTTGAACCATGTAAACTCAGCTCTTAACAAGGGAATCTCTATTAGCCCTACACCTGCCCTCAGTAAATGCTTTTGCTTCACTCCTTAAGAAAGTAGAGAGTCTGGTTCTTTCTTCTTGTTCTTTTACAACATTGAAATCTCCCAGAATACAGCAATGTTGTACTGTGCTTGTCTCCATGTATTCCAATCTTCTCTCATTTGTTATCACACGTGAATATGTAAATGTATAAAATTCCAATCGCTTCTATTTTACCTTTTCAATAGACTTCTATGGATAATCTTTTCCGTTCTTTATAGTTTTTGGCTTTTTGCTTTCTGTTCACTATTGTATTTTAGTTCTAGACTATGATAGTATTGTGTGATATCAATTTCGTAATCTGTGTTCAACATAACTAAATATTGCGTGTAAGAGCTTGCCATGTCTTTCTCTCAAACAAGCGATAATAAGCAGGATGTCTGTGCAAATCTACACGACATGAAATCAAAAACCAACATTGCATCTACACAGCATGAAATAACTGCCAACTATTGACTTGTGCAAAATAGTGTTCATAAACACACTGCGCAAATTTACTTCAATCCATAGCAGGGGGCACAATACGCAGCTTTATCTCAATTCAATCCAGTCAAGTTTTCGACAAAATACAAAGCTGCACCAATAATTCAATTACCCGAAACAGTGTTCATATTATGACCTAAGTCCGAACATGACATCTTACAATGAATAATAACAACACCCTAACTTCTACATTGAACTTACCCAAGTTTCCCTTCATTGAAAACCTTGATGAAATCAGCACGTTCCTCGGCATCCATAGTGGTCCAGTAGTAATAGTGCCCCTCATGTGCGAGGAAGTGGTCTATAAGCCGCAACCTCTCCACCAAATTCAGACTCGCATGCTCTTGCAAGTCCTTCTTCAACCTCGTAGTCTTCTGCATCTTGTAGTCATCCTTCAAAGCTTGCTCCTACTCAGTAAACACATGCTCTGTGCGCATGAAAACAACGTCCAAATTAGAGAGAGTTTTGCCAGCCTTGCAGGTTAGACTTGACTGGCTAGTTGGTAGTGTCTTCTTGCTTTTTCCTTGGCTGCCGCTTGCGAAACCATCTACAACAGGCGCAACTTTCTCCTCCATAAATGAGGTCGGCTTCCTTGGCTCGGCTAAATCATCTATGCCTTCCTCATAGTTATCAATGAGGTTGTAGTACGTAGACGATGTTGGAGCGGATTCTCTTTCAGCCGCCATGGTCTCTAGTCCCTACACCTGTGGCACGATATTGTCCAAAAAGCTCGCACCAAAGGTCATAATAGGGGAATGTTTTGCCCCTAAGCGATGAATACTTGCTATTAACCTGTACAATGAAGACACAAATGAATAAATCATTATAGACAAAGTCAGAAGACATAGATTAGTCGAGGCGTAAGTTTTGAATTTATAATTACCCATGCATACTCATCCCACATATCAGCAGAGTCCACGATAACTGCATGTGTTTCTTGATCAATCGCCACGCCACTCAGCTTCGAAAATTCATGCAACAACCTGTACAACTTGCCCCAGCTATGCATCTTGTTTTCCACATTCTTTGCGGTTACGGTGCTACTTTCAACCGATGATCTCACCTTTGCCGTGGCTTTATGGTGCATTCAACGCTTCCATCCTTGCCCAACTTTCCAACCTTCAAGTGCGAGCTCCCTCAGAGCATGCAGCAAACTCCTCTCTTCATCAAGCATCATGCACTTCTTACTGTTAGTCGGCTCAGGTGTTGGCTCGACCTTGATTTTTTTCTTCATTTCATGCGCCTTAGATCCGGGCCTCTTGAAAGGGGCTGTGGCAGCAACCCTGTTCCTCGTAGGAGGTGCCTCTGTTTCTTCAACCCCGTGCTCGGATGTGACCTCCTCCCTATCATCTATATGGCTTGCTGCATCCATGTTTATGACCTTGCATGTTGGCAAACATTGATAAATCAAATCGTGAACATAAAAGAATTAATCAACCAAAATTTAAATCGTGGACATAGAAGAAATGACCTGCCAAAATTTAAAGCGAGAACATAAAAGAATAAATCAAACCGTGAACATTTAGATAATTTAAAGCAAGAATATTTTTTCGTCAATCCAAAAAAGCAACCAAATATATATTAAGTATGGATACATAGACTGAGTACATAACCATAGGGTCCCAGGAATTAATCAACCAAAATTAGCCATGCCCGAAAATTAAATGCCAAAAAAGATCATGACAAATCATGGCCTATGTATGTATCCCATAGGTTTAGGGCTAAATTATCCTTAAACTGATTCCACCGCGGAGACGCGTCTACAGTTTGAATGGTTTCATCTAATAATGTTGTGTCTTGATTACAATCATTTTTTACTCTGTTATGCACATTTGTCTCACAGTATGCTAAGTAAGCATGCATAAAGGTACTTAGCTTACTAACGTAGCAGTAATCTGCCTCTCGTTCAATCCCAAAAAATGGATTTTAGCTTCCAAGACAGCATAAAATTGAAATACAAAAATCAATCTAAGGCAGATCGTAAGGCTAAAAAAAAGATTTGTAATCACTTCAATAAATTGTAATTCAATCCTCAAAAAATGATTCGTTGTCTTTGCCCCTACGTGAAATGTGCCAGTGAGTCGTGAATCCACGATTAAACCCAAAACCGAAGGATTATGTTTCCCTAAGCCTAGCCCCACGAACCCTATGCCCACCCCCACCAAAAATCAACAAACCCTAACTCCTAAACAACCAAATCACATGTGTTTAGGCAAAAAAACTGAATGACAAACGAGATTCAACGAGGAATCAATAACCTGGTTTGTTGATGGCATCGCCGGAGATGTTGTCCTGCGAGAATAATTCCACCGTGCAAGTCTGGTTTGAGCGAGATTTTGGCCGTGTTGAAGTGAAAATGGGAAATAGGGTTTGTAGGCTTAGTTATATAGTTGGTTTTGTTGTAATTTATTTGTTATGCAGGGCTATTTTTGTAAGTTTATATGTCGGGTAATCGCAGGGTTGCGTAATCCATGAAAATTTGGACGGACAAAATAAGGCTCAAAATCAGGCAGTTATCCCGGGCCCGACCGGGCCGAGATGCAATCCGTCGGGCCCTGGGATAACCAGTGTGCGTGTACCAAACATCGGGCAAACTCGGATAACCCCCGGTTATCCGAATTAATCCGCCCAGAAACCTGCTACCAAATACAGCCTAAGGGGTTTTCTCACATTTGGGTTGGGTATTGCCCTGGGTAGGCTGGGGGGGAAACAAGGGTTTGGGGGCCTGCTGGATTGCGTCAATTTGGGGAT
>JAOWBN010239759.1:0-12124 GCA_028565015.1 Pinguicula moranensis
ATTTACACAAATGTTCTTCCCTACAACTGTACTGGCCCTCAAAGCAACTGCTGTAAATTAGATGATCATCCAAAGTAAAGAGAATTGAATGCTCAAGGTAAAACTCACAGCAGAGGAGGCAAAGTATCCTCCTTAAAATTGTAGTGAATAAGTTGTTTCAGCATCTCTCACTGTCGTCATGACTCGGAAGGTTTATGAGCTTGAATAGAGTTCGGCATACGCCGCCCATTTTCGTAAACAGGTTTCGTACATTGAAATTGGATCGGACCATTTTTTAAACGGGCCAAATTCGTATTCGCCCGTTTTGCATAAGCCCCAAACCGTATCCGTCCGTTTTTAAGCAGGCGGATATGGTTTAAAAATCGTTTTGGCTCATATCCATCCGTTTTTAAAAAAAAAAATAACGAATTAAACCGTTTAAAACCGTTTAAACTATTTTAATCCGTTTAACCCGTTCAAAATTTTATATAAATATATATCTGTCTAACCCGTTTATATAAATGTATATCCGTTATTAACTCATTTATAAGAAATGCTAAAGTCTAAATTCTAACTTAAGGTTTATAAATTTTAGGATTTATTTAATATTTAGGTTTCAACCCCTAAACCTTAAATAAACCTTACGTCCTAAACTAAACTCTAAAATTTATAAACTTATAAGCTTAATAGGTGAACCATAAAATATAAATTATACTCAATTTGTACCCTAAGTGGCTAAGTTTATAACTTCGTAAAATTTGGAGCAAATCATGCTTATAAATATATACAAACTTATAAACCTGGGATATATATTTATAAACTTAGAATGTATATAAGTTACGTGCTATATATATAAGTTTAAAGTTGTAAGTTTATACCCTAATAATTAGTTCATACCATAGTCTCTAAGTCCATAAGTTTATAAATTGATTGTTACAAAATTTATAAGTTTTATTCTTAAGTTACAAAGTTATAAATTTATATAAACTTAGGGTATGAAATATAAATTACAAGTTTATATAAACTCATAAACATAATTTATGAATTATAAAGTATAAACTTATAAATTTATAAGTTATAAATTTATTTTTGTAACTTTATAAGTTATAAATATTTAAATTATAAAAAAATTGAAAAATGAAAAAAAAATGAAAAATAATGCGGTCTAAACGACCCCTGCCCGAATCAAAATTTGATAAACCGTATCCGAACATTTTACTAAACGGTTTAGCTCGGAGCGCCCGTTTTACAGTCCTAAACTGCCTAAGATCGCCCGTTTTTAAATCGGGCGGGCACGAAACAGTCCGGACTTGGCTAAAATGGTTTTGGGCTTTTGGCCCATTTAGCCCAGACCGAATGCCTCTCTCTAGTCCCACGGTCTTTTGTCTGTGCCTTGCTCCTTCTAGGTGGTTCTGGCATAGTTTCTGGCGACGGGAAGACTTGTCATGGTTCGCCTAACTTTAACAGCCAAGGTATACCATGCATGCTTTTACGCGTGGTCATTTGGATGTTTCTGGCATTGCGGAAAGGGTTCCGGGTTGTGCCTCCATTCTCCTAGCGCCCTTACTTGGTCGTGCTTTGCGCTTATGGCGAGTGGATCTTACTACCCCTTGCGTTATGGCAAGGGTGCCTTGGCGTGCTCCGCGTTATGGCGTGAGCGTCTTATAGCCCCTTGTGTTATGACAAGGGTATAAATGCGTACCCTGCGTTATGGCATGAGCGTATTATCCCTTGCGTTATGGCAAGGTTACATTGGCGCGCTCCACGTTATGGCGTGAGGGGTTCATTCCCCCTTGCGTTATGGTAAAGGTATCTCGGCGCGTTTCACTTTATGGTGAGTGCATTTTTCCTAGTGTCCTGGAGAGCCTCACTCTCTAAACTTTTTCAAACAGTCTTGGTTCCAGGAGTAGGCCAGAGCTTTTCCTTCCATGTTAGTGAGTCGGCAGGCCCCATTGGGGTGCAATTGGGTCAGTCGGTATGGTCCTTCCCACGAGGGCTGGAGCTTTCCTTGCTCTTGTGGTACTAAAACTTTTTTCAGAACCATATCTCCTTCTTTCAGGTCGGGTTTCTTAGGTTTTTGCCTTGGTTGGTTCCAGAATCGGAATTGATGTGTAAGCAACTTTCGTTGGGCTTGATCTCGAACCTCGTTTAGGAGCTCCAAGTCCGTGATGCGCTCCTCTTGATTTTTCTATGAAGAGTACAACGTGACCCGATATGATCTGTGGCTGATATCGGCGATGGATACAGCCTCCGAGCCGAATGTTAAGGAGGATGTAGTGTGACTGGTGGAGCTAGTTACCGTGGTTTGGTAAGACCATAAGATTCGTGGCAACTGTTCAACCCAACTTCCTTTCCTATCACCCAACTTCTTTTTTATTCCTAATTGTATGATTTTGTTTAGTGCTTCGACTTGCCTGTTGGATTGAGGGTGATATGGAGACGTGTATCTATGTTGGGTACGTAGAATCATGCACCACTCAGCTTCCTTGGCCCCTCTGAATTGCTTTCCGTTGTCCGACACAATTATTCGTGGTGCTCCGAACTGACAGACCATGTTTCTCCACAAGAAACGGATTACCTCCTTTTCAGTGATAAGGGCTACAGCTTCAGCTTCTGCCCATTTGGTGAAGTAGTCGACTGCAATAATTATGTAGCGCCTTTGCCCTATGGCTGGAGGGAGGGGTCCAACAATGTCGATTCCTCGGGTGTCAAATGAGCACATTCGGATATCCCTGTCATTGGGATAGCGGGCCGAGAGGACCAGTTTCCAAACTTTTGGCACCTTTCATATCGTCCTGTGAAATCAAGGCCATTTTGTAGCATGGTTGGCCAGTAGAAACCTTGTAGGCGAGCCTTGGTTACAAGAGCTCGCCCTCCGATGTGACTTCCTCCTTCACCCTCATGTAATTCTTCCAGCAAGGTTTGGGTATCGGGGTGAGAGATGCATTTGAGGAATAGCCCCGCAAAACCACGCTTGTATAGCTCGTTATTAATGAGGGTGAACCTGGGAACCCGCGCTCTTATTCTTCGTCCCTCCATTTTCTCAGGTGGCAAAATTCCTTTCTTTAAGTATTGGAGGAACGGCTGCCTCCAATCTATTTTATCCAGGGTCATCATGATACTGGTGAGGAGCGTCCCGGCTATGGCTGGTTCCCTTTGGATCCAAACCTGTATAGCTTGGTTGTCTTCTGGCTTGAGGTGAGATGTAAGCTTTGACAATGTATCTGCGCTTGTATTTTCTGCTCGGGGGATTTGGCGTAGCTCAAAGTGGAGAAAATCTTGCGTGAGGCTTTTGAGCTTTGTTAAGTATTGAACCGTATACGTACCGGCAAACTGTTTTGTAGACTAGATGAAAATCAATATACGCAGTGAGATATCTGATTCCTTGATGTCTTGCGATTTCTAGACCGAGGATTAGGGCCTCATACTCGGCTATATTATTGATTATGGGGAAATCTAGGAGTGCGACTATATTAACAACTTCTCCCTGACCTCCTTCTAGTACAATTTTGGCCCCGCCCCGGAGGGACGTGGCGGATCCGTCCACGTGCAATTTTCATGGCGCTCGTTTACCTTGGTTCTGGTAGTCTTTGCGACGAAATCAGCTAATATTTGTGCTTTTTGTGAAATTCTCGGTTTGTAGGTGATGTCATGTTCACTGAATTCTACTGCCCATTTGATCAAGCGCCCGGATGCATCTGGTTTGGTCAAGGCTTGTCGTAGCGGTTGGTTTGTTAGGACGGTGATGGGATGGGACTGAAAATATGGTCGTAGTTTTCTTGCCGTGGTCACCAAGGCCAAAGATAGTTTCTCAATTTCTAGATATCTGACTTCGGCTCTGTGTAGTACCTTGTTGACGTAGTTGACGGGTTGATGGACACCCCCTTCTTCACATGCCAAGACCGCGCTTACAGATTCTTCAGTAGAGGCGAGATAGATAAATAGCCTTTCTTCAGGTCGGGGAATAGCCAACATTTGAGTGGACTTTAGATAGTCTTACAGTTTTTAGAATGCCTAGGAACATTTTTCTGTCCATTCAAAATTCTTTATTCTTTTGATAAGGGAGTACTTTCTCTCCAAGCCGTGAAATGAACCGCCCTAGGGAGGCCATCTTTCCTGTTAAGGTCTGTACTTCTTTGAGGCTCCGAGGTGGGGTCATATCTAGTATGGCGGCCACTTTTGTTGGGTTAGCCTCGATTCCTCTTTCTGATATCATGTACCCCAGGAACTTTCCGCTTCGGACTCCAAATGTGCACTTAGCGGGATTGATTTTGAGCTGATAGCGTTGCATCACATCGAAGGCATCCTTCAGTTGAGTGACATGGTTGTAGGCTTCTTTGCTTTTGACCAACATGTCATCAACATAGGCTTCCATGGTCGCGCCTATTTGTTTGCTAAATATTTTGTTGATCATCATTTGATATGTTGCGCCCACATTCTTGAGTTCGAATGGCATTACCTTGTAACAATAGATGCCGTCTTCGGTGATAAAGGTAGTTTTCAACTTGTCTTCTGGGGCCAAAAATATTTGATGGTAACCCCTGGTAGGCGTCCATCATACTTAATAATTCGCATCCTGCAGTCGAGTCAATGATCTGGTCGATAGGTGGCAAGGGAAATGGGTCCTTAGTACAATGCTTGTTGAGATTACTAAAGTCGATGCATAGCCTCCATCTTTCCGAGGTCTTCAAGACAAGTACCACATTTGAGAGCCACTCTGAATACTGAACTTTCTCTATATACCCTGCTTGGAGAAGCTTCTGATTTCCTCCTTGATGATTTTTTTCTTCTCGGAACCAAAACATCTCTTCTTCTGTTGAATTGGTCTTGTTCCAGGACTGATGTTGAGTCGGTGGAGTGCCACACTCGAACTTATTTCGGGGAAATCAGAGGGGGTCCATGTGAATACATCCGAATGGCTTTTTAAGCAATGTATAAGCTCTTTTTCGAGCTTTGTGTCTAGTTCGGTTCCTATTCGAACGACCTTTTCTTGACTGCCCTCGTTTATGGGGACTTCTTTGAACCCGGGTTGACAAACTCAAGTTCTAGAATTTGGAAAGTTTTTTTATTTCTCTCGTCGGGAATTCGCGGGCTCTTCCTGTCTGATTGGTTTCTTTTGTTCAAGAATGTTTCGTAACAAATGCTAGCTACCCGGAGGTTGGCCCGGGCTTGTCCCGTCCCATGGTTTGTGGGGAATTTCATGACCATTTGGTATGTAGAGACCACTGCCCTGAGTTGGAACAAGCTGGGTCGTCCCAAAATTATGTTGTAAGAGAACGGGGCTTCTACCACCAGGTAAGTCACTGGGAGGGTCTTCTGTTGCTGTCTTTGTCCAAAGGTGGTGAGCACATCTACCATCCCAATGGCCTGTACTTCAACGCCTCCAAATCCCTTCAGGGTTACTGCTGTTTTCTGAATCTCGGCTATGTCCATCCCCATTCGTTAGTAAGCATCAAGAGAGAGTATATCTGAGGCGCTTCCTTGATCCAAAAACACTCTACCTACTATGTAGCCTCCCACTTCGATGGAAATCACCATAGGGTGATTGTGAGGTTCCCTTGTATGGAGATCGTCGTCACTGAATTGGATGGGGGGCCTGCATTCACCTTTGCTACTTGCTCAAATATTTGTTGCTTTCATTTTCGGTCTCGACCAGATTCTGCTTCTAGATACCCTCCGGTAATCATGGCGATTCGGGGCTTCTTCCCCTTGGGGTCATTTTCTTCTTCCATCATGTCACTGGTCTAGAGGCGGGCACTTTGCATGTTAGGGTTTTTAGCGTCTTACTGTATCCACTCGTCTAGGTAGCCTTCACAGGCTAAGCGCTCGAGTTCGTCTTTCAAATGCTGGTAGTCCTCCGTGGAATGGCCGTTGTCTTTGTGAAATTGGCAGCGCCGCTCATGATTTTTTTGGTTGTTGCTTGGTTTTATCTCTCGAGGTGGCATTAAGAGTCCGAGTGACCCAATGGCTTTCAGGATGCTGCTCCGGGAGGTCCAATAGGAGTGATACTCGATGTATTTTTGCCATCTAGAGTTATCTTCTATTTTCTTTACTGGCGCACTGGTCCAAGAGGGCCGTCGCCTCTCCTATGGACGCCATTGTTTTCGAGGTCTCGAATTTTGGGAGAGGCTTTTTCTCTCCGGGGGGTCCAGCCATTTCTTCCAGCCTGATATATTTCCCACAAACTTCACTTAACTTTCTATGTGTTTGTGGGGGGTCGTCCATCAAGGCAGCTGCCAAAAAAGCCCGTATTGTAACCCGTGAAAGTTAAGATGAAGACTCTGCATGCCGCTGCTTCGGATATGGGCGTCATCTCCATATGTAAGGTAAAAGACTTGACGTGTTGTCGAGGGTCTTTTTCCCCGATGTATTTTGGAAGTCGATCAAGTGTAGCGGGTGCCAGAGTTACGACCTCCTGTTGGATGTTTTTACAAAATGCTCTGCTCATGGTGACATGCATATGTGGGGGTTAAATCACCTCGCCTAGGGGGCGGGGGTCCTTAGTTTTCCAGCCGACGAGCTAACTCCTGGACCTGGTTTTGGAGGCTGATCACCTGTGCGGACATATCTGTATTGAGGGTGGCAGGATGTGCGTGGCGACCGGGAGTTCCTAGATTTCTTTGATCGGGTGTGGTCTTCGGGGCCGCCGGCTGTACAGGATGCCCATTTCCTCCCTCGGTCCCCAGTAGGGAAGTCCGCCGTCGGTATATGATCGGGTCGGCTTGGGGGTGATCCATCCTTTCCCATCGTAGCTTTTTGCTCAAGGGTTCCCACATACGGCGCCAAAATGATGCGGACAAATTTTCTCTTTCTCCAAGTTCTGATACAATGAAAATCTCTGCGTAAATGAATCTACAAAATAAATGTTATCTCATTAATGGGTTCTTTGGTCCACATAATCTCATTAATGGGTCTTTGGTCCACATATTTCTCCTCGTGCAAAGGTCCGAACGATAGGGTCTTATTATTTTTTTCTTATCTTACATTCCTTCCCCCTTTCATTTCTCTCCCCCTGGCGCGTTTCCCCACCCTTCTTCCCGATTTCGCTACTCTCCCTCTTCTCGATTTCTCGCAGTTCTTCTTCCCTTTTTTAGTTTTTCCCTCTCCCCTTCCATTCAAAACTGGTCGATGTATTTATAGGAGTAGTGCGTCGTATTGTTCCCTTCCGCCTGGTTACCGCCGATTGGACGAAGGACGTGTCTTTCGGACCGTCTTCCTCTATCAATTACAGCGAGGGCTTTTCAGACCATCATCCTTCCCCAATCCATGCTCTTATTCTCTGGACCTCCTCTCTGTGCCAATTGTTGTGTCTTTCTTTTCTCATACATTTTGTTTATTCGGGATCCACTGGGGTGCCTTCGGGTGTGGGCCGGATCTTCCTTTCCCCTTGGGCTCCGATTCTTTGGGGGAGCAGTTCGTAAGTGGCCTTTCGTTGGGTGGGTCGTCCCTTGGTTTCGGGCTGTGAGGAAGTGGAGGGGTTACTAAGGCAGGGGAAAGGGCGGTCCATCAATAGCCACACTAATTTCCGCAATTCACCCATTTCTCCCCTATGCGAACTAATCCATACTCTGGACGGGAGGTGAGGTGCTTACCTTGGTGCGAGTTCTGGATGTAATCGGCGCTGAGAAATCCTCTTAATTGGCTTCGACTCGGCATCTAGCTTGCGTGTATAGATGCAAGCTGGATCCTGCAAAATCTAAGAAGAAGACGAGCAGCAGGGTGAAGAAGAATAGAACAACTCGATTTCTATTCTCTCTCCTTTCAGATTTTTCTGTTAGTAGATTTCCAGGGCTAGTTTAGACTTTTCCCTGTGTAAGTAGAATGGACCTGACGCGTCTCTCTTAGTGAAAACGCATTTTCATGAATTTAATTCATAGACTGAAATGACGTCATGATGATGTCATAAACTAATGTTTATATGAAGTGTCAAATAGACATAAATTCATAAATTCATTTATTCTACATGGGACGATTTTGTACCTCCTAAAAATTAAATTTATTTTTTTATTTTTTAAAATTATTTCAAAAACAATATTTTAAAGTTCCACTTCTATTTCTCCTTCTCATTTTTTTCATTCAAAACTCATTTTTTTCAGAAGTAGGTATGAGACTATTTTTTTCTATTTCTACTTCTAAAGGCAATTTTATAAATATATAAAAATTATCTTAAAAAATATAAATGCAAACACTATTTTTGTAACTTTTTATGTTTTTCATAATTTTTCCAAAAATAATTACAGAATTAAAAGGAGAAGAAGAATAAAGAGAAAGAGAAGTAAAAGGAGATTAAGGAGAAATAAAAGTAAACGGATAAAAGAACTATGGATATAAAACAAACCTTATTTTCTGTACATGAGTGAGGGTACAATAGTCTTTTGATGCATTGACAACTGGCATAAAAGCTGGACCAGAACATGGTTACGAGAACACGTTGTTCTCCATCTTGTATATAGAAACACTACATTGAGACTAATTAATGTGCGAATAGCAAATGGAGTTGGAAGAGTCATCATTGATAATTCTTTTAAATTTATGCTAATATTGGACTAGATTAAAATACTCTATTAAATTATAGTACTTATATTAGTGAAGTTAGTGGAACTAAATACATCAAATGATGCAATACATATTCAGTCACAATGGAAACAATCTCTTTGTATAATTGCACGGGTAAGGTTGTTTATATCTAACCCGATCTCAACTTAGTTAAAAATATACTAGGTACATTATGTTATTGTATCGTGTTATATTAACCTGAGTAATTTTTTTTTCATAAATCATCTTTCTAAGTCTCTCTTCCGCCGGCCTAAACTAACAACCTTCTCCATTGTATCTTTAAACTGTAATGCAAATCAAGATCATTTGAAAGAGGGTGGCGTCTTAATGTCATTTCATTTTATTAATCTAAATAACGAATATGGTCTATTTCTCCATTTCGTAGAAAATCCAGAAATCCGCTTAACTCCCTCGGCCTCGACCATGAACCTACTGATGGCCTTGAACCTGCTGATCCCGACCATGAGCAAAATCAAAAATTAAATGGAGGGGACCAAATTTGTTAGGTTTGAGTAGAGGGGTCGGGTGAAGTCTGATCGGATCATTTTAAGCTGAAAAATTATAATTTTTTTTTGAATTTAAGCAGAAAATATAAAAAAATTCAATAAATTTATGTGAATTTTAAAAGTTTATTGTTCAATAGAAATTTGCCGCATTTTGAATTGTGTTTTTGAATTTGAGCAGAATGGGTAAGGTTTGATAGATGAATATTTAGGGTAAAAATGATTTCAATTTTTTTTGATATGTCAGTTTTTAATTTACGAAATAAAATTTATTTAACTAGAAACTTAAAAATAATTATATTTAAAACATATTAAAAATTGTAAAAAAATATTAAAAAAAATTATTTATTAGAATTAATGAATCGCAATCAATATTTTGTTGTATAGTGATTAAAATTTCATTATGTTGGTTTCTAAAAAAAATCAAAAAATATGAAAATATTGATCTAATGAAATTGCTAAAATTTCATCTATGTTGTAATTGTTAGTCAACTGGAATTTTAATGTGGCCATGAAGGTTCAAATTCTATATATTAAATTTTTTATTTTAAAATCTAAAAAACGAAATATTATCGTGCCAAATCGAATTCCAACCATGCCCATAAAATTTTAAAAAATGACAATTTACCAGTTAATCTAGAAAGACTTTGTGTATTGTGATGAAACAAATATGATCAAAATATCTAAGAGGACTAAGTTAACAAAATAATTTTTTTTACATATAAATTTATTTTTTTAAATCTTGAGGAATATGCTCCCCCGCCTCCACCCCGTGCCCCAGACCTCTGAAGGTGAGCCCGAATGAACCTACTGATGGCCTTGGCCTTGAACCAGGCATGATGAGCCTGCTGATGGCCTTGGCATTAAATAGTCTACGAGCCAATGTTTATCTTGCGGACTGTTATGGTGGTTGTTATGTCATATGTGATTGATTTTGTTGAGATATTAATAGAATTTATTATGTCATATGTGGTTGATTTAGTGGTGATGTCGGCCAATGTTATGAATTTGTGCTGTGGATTTGATTTGATTTTATGTTGCATGGTGGTTGTTATGTCATATGTGATTGATTTAGTTGGGATATAACTAGAATTTTAAAAGATTTATTCTTTGCTTGCTTGTTGCTGTGTTTTTTAGACTAGTTTAGCTGCTATTTTGCTGTTGCTGCTAAGCAAATTTTGATTATTTGTGCCGAGGCAATCATGGTCCCAAGAATTAAAAAAATAAATTACATGTAAAAAAAATTATTATTTTTAATTTGGTCCCCTTATATACGTAATGCTTCTATGATAATGCAGGAATTGCATCTAGGCATGACCATTCGGGAATTCGGGACGGGAATAGTCCATTCTCATTCCCGTCCCGAATTATTTCGGGACTAGGAAGCCAAATCTCATTCCCGTCCCGTATTCTCAAAGTGCCAAAAATTTGGGACTTCGGGACGGGAACAGGAATTACCCGAAGTCCCATTTTTAAAATTCGGGAAAATAAATGGGAATGAGACAAAATATGAACGGGAAGAAAACGGGAATTTGAACCTAAATAATATGCAATAAAATACAAAATTACAAATACCAATGTATTAAAAGAAGAATTAATTTAAGAAATAAACATATCATTCAATTTCGCTTTCAATTTCATCTATAAAATTTAAAACACAACACATGTACCTGTACGAAACAATAAAAAAGACACAAGTAATAAAAATAAACTTCACTTCAGTATGTTTTCCAGTGTCTTACCTCTACCAATGAGTAAACCACCAAAGATCAAACCACCATAAATGAGCATCTCATCATCATAAGCAAATAAAATAACAATGCAAGATAACAATGATTATTGATCAAATAGAATAAAACTGCAGTCTATGAGGCAAGAAAATCCCAAAAAATCATAAACTGAAAGTTATAAAATTGTAAGATAATCATGAGCAAAGCATAGTCATTAAGTCAGCATAGTCATTAAAGCAGCCAAGCAGGACAATCCAATAGGTGTTCGATTCTATTGCAGGAAGCATTTGTTTCATTATCTTGAATGTGGATGTTGTCGAGGCATATCCCCTCAAGCATGTTGTCTGGATTTAATGCAAGCTCTGCATAAAATAAAAATCAATAAGTATGTAACTAGTATTTAATTAAGACTTGAAATCAGATGTAAATAAATATAAAATATGACTAATATGCAATTATAAATATTAAATATCACATCTGTCAAACTCATACGCATCTGGTTTTTCTATGACATCTTCAACATCATGAACCTCAGAAGATATCCCACAGGAAGTCCTCAACCAATTTTGAGTAAGTATGAGTCCCTATACCGTTCCTGTGCCCAATTTGGTCCTAAAAGAATTAAGGATACTGCCTCCTGCGCTGAACACAGCTTCCGAGGGCACTGTTGATATAGGTATTGCAAGCACATCGCGTGCCATTCTAGCTAGCACGGGATACCTATCAGCATTGTTCTTCCACCATTCTAAAATAGTGTATTTAAAGCTCTCGGGTTTAACATACAAGTACAACTCCAATTCTGTTTGTATGCTGGGTTGCTGACTTTCCATTTGTTCTACCCATCCCAGTGCAAATTGATCGTCTACCAAACTACTATCAGATGGTTCTTCCTGATCCTGAAAGTGTAAACAAATATACTGAAATTAATGCATAATGCATTATATGTCCAATTGATAACATAGAATCAGACTATGACTATCAGTCAATCAAATCATGTCACCTGAGTAGTATTATTAGAGTTGTTGTTTTTTCACCATATAGGGACTCATACTCAGAGTATAGATCTTCTATTATCTTCTTAGCTAGCTCAACCACTTTGACGGTTTTGTCGACCCCGATGATCCTTGGCAACCAATACTCGAACCATTTGAGTTTAAACCTCGGGTCGAGAATGGTTGCAACAAATAGAAATTTGTCCATATTTAATACAAGTAACAGTAAGGAAATAACATGTGTACTCATTAATCAATATTGTATACAATTAATAAAGTAAAGTAATGCATTAACATTATTACCTATTCATACGAAGCGTCGGCTCATCCTCATCAGAAAGCTCTCCCCAATATTTGACATATT
>JAOWBN010239770.1:0-12123 GCA_028565015.1 Pinguicula moranensis
CACTCAAGGAACAAAATGATTCTCATCATCCATTATACATGAAAACTAACAAGAGCACAATGCTCTAGGTCACACTAAACTAACAACACAACACATACATAATAAAGGGATTTTGTAGTTCAATAATTGAAATTAGTCACAAATTAGCACAACACATAGTCCATAATAGGCAGACCCAATGAAATCAGTAAAACAACAAATGATTGTCAAGCTAATGCAAACAAAAGAAATGGTTTTGCAACATCTTAGTCTCAATCTAAATAAAGTGGTTAGTTGGGAAGTGTATGTCTTCCACAGCCAATTTGCTAGATCATCTCTAAATTGATTTCATTCCGGACTCGCATTAATAGATTGAATGTTGTCTGCTATCTTATCTACATTTTGAACATGTCCCTTCATCTCATCATAATGTGCAGCAACCAGAACCAATAATGGATCTGTTGGAGTGACGCTGGTGTAAAATTGTTCAGCAAAGCACAAGCTAACATAATATTACATTGCATCTTAATTTGGTAGAAAGTTAGGCTCCTCAAAACTGCAAAGCGCTTCTTCCAAATACCTAAATCCCTCTCTACGACATTGTGGGCTATTGCGGGCCACATATTAAATATTTCTTGATGATTTTATGTTCTCTGATTTGTGTCACTCCACTCCTCTATATGATATCTGATCTGCCTATACGGGGTGAGGACCCTTCACAATTCATGTATCCATCGTCACATAAATAATACGTTCCTCAACAAGTCCAAAAAATATTTATCTTAAAACATGCTTGTTGCTAGACTATGTAGCATCATAAAATTTATTTAACCTTATTGAACCCTCAGTCCATTGGGACGAGTGAGTGCGTCATGAAGCACACGACCATCCGCACCTGAACCCTCCCAACCGGTAACCATATAACAAAACGCCCTTGAGTGTCATAAACGTCGAGGACATTAGTTGCCAAATGAGCTTTCATTGTCCTATAATGTGGTTGGCCTTCAGAGTATGCATAGGTATGTAGGTACCGTCCAATGCACCTACACATCCATGTAATTAAAATTAAGAACGGATACCGGATCGTTAGAAAGCAACACATAGGAGAATTATGTATAATATGCATCTCAAAACATTTAAGTCTCCTATCAGTGCACATTTGATCGACTGGAATAGGTGTTGCAAGTAATCTTGTACGCAACATTAGCACAGTATACAACACCTGAAGGAATACTTGAGTGATGGCCTGGCCTCGTTGAAAATCAGTTTGTAGTATCCTATTTTTCTTGTGGTGTGCTTGCATGCGCAATAACATTACAACCTTCTCAACTACAGACACGTATATATCATCTTTCAAGCCACAATCATCTCTAATAATTCTACAAAACTCTATGAATGCGATGTTTGGCATCCTTAAGTTTTTTAAACACTCTCTACTAGACTTGTGAGTAATCCTCTCTATGAAAGTCAATCTTTCAGAAACTTTGTCAAGGATAAGGTATTTAGGTGGTGCATTAAAATTACAATTGCGCTTACGCGTTCGCGACATAGAGGAACTTTCAAAAATTGATTCTTGTTTCGCTAGAGCAAGGATAGTAGGAAGCAATTTAACAAAAACTCTAGCGCACACGGAAAAGGTTGCTATATCCAACAAATTAACCATAGTAATAGTATAGTTGTCCAACAAATCCCACCAAAATGAATGCTAATGGAACCATTAATTTATGAACATCTAAATTGGATCTATGCCCTTAAATACAATAACATATCGTAAATAAGTAGAAAAACAAAGCATTAAAAAATTGTAGCAAGGACAAGAGACGAGTTCCAAAATCTGGCAAATTTTTTAGGAGTCAAAATTACCGAAGTTATTAGGCGACTATCCCGGGAAAAGGCACAATCCTGTGGGTCGAGTGACTGGCATTGTGTGTGCACCTAACAGGAGATAAAAGTGGATATCCTGTAATTGTCACCCTTCATCCCCCTATTAACCGATTAACAATCACCCTAAGTATTTTACAATGGTGCATTTGAGATTGGATGAATGCTATTCATGTGACCAGGAAAGTTTACAATATAGGTCGGCACAATGGGCACGCGACCTAGACCTGAGTCTAGAGTCGGCAAGCGTGTAGGCCAACCCGGCCCATTTTGCCAAATCTATCGGGCTCAATTTTCTAACCCAACTCGTTAATAAAATGGGTCAGAGTAGCCCAACATAGCATAAATCCGGGCTGGCTCTTTTTTATTTTTTATTTTTTAAAAATAATTAATAATTTAAAATATTAATTTTTTAGTCCAAAAGGCCCAGAAATTACATTTTTTAGTCAAAAGGTCTAGAAATTGCATTGTGAGAGAAATATTGTGTGGGTGGGGGGGTTCTCTTTATAAGTTTCCACTAGCTTTAATATTTCATTCACAAACAATGTGGGGGTAAATGATGTTTCTCTCATATTTTACAATGTACATATAATATATATATATATATACAAATATAATATTTACATCATAAATTAATATGACATAATGGTTAATGAAGCAGCCTAAACGAACCATATGTGTGAAGCTAATAGGTTTGAATCGTCCAACCCTCCAGTTGATATATTTTTAAATATATAGGGTTTTAAATTAAAAATAAAAAAATAAAAAAAAAAAGGGTGTGTCGTACCACTCGTATGGCCCAAAACTTGGGCACGGACTAGCATGTTCATGCTCGTGGATACGAGTCAAGACAGTCCGACGCAAAATTTAGCGTGTCAAGCTGACCCTTTAACCATTTAAAAATGGTGTGAATAGGACATGCCCATTTTGCACCGCTAGTATGCCTACCTAGGTCCAGCTATGGACCCATGACTATCCGTCGGGTCTACCCACAGATTTCTGCCCTTGTCCTGTTACTTCTTAATGGACTAGGTAATCATGAGGCTCAATAAAATGGGCAGATCTCGGGGTGCAACTTGGGACATGCGACTAGGACTCATCGGGTCCATGGTTACGTATTTGGGCCCACCCCGGGCTCATTGAGTCCATTGATACAATCACGGACTCCTGACATTGACCTCTGGCATCCATAGATCAAACTACCACCCAGGACCCAAACCACTACTCCTTAATGGATTGAGGCTAACTGGCCCATTATGGATCGGGTTAATCCAATAATTTTTAAATTTTTTGTGAAATTTGGGATTTGTACCTCTCATCAAGATGAAAAGTGTATCCTTTCATTAGTAGACGAGTAAATATTATTGATGCCTCATAATACTTTTAATTTTTGGCTATTTTTAATTTTTAAAATTTATTTTAATATACTTTTAGGTCCACGTGTTGATCCGTGGATCTAAATCTAAACTCATTTTTTAGTTTTTGCAGTGCACCTGATGGATCGAGTGTAGACCCGATCCCTGGATCCAACCTATCGCAGGTAGACCCGATCCAAATGAACATACATTTATAACTTGAATTGGCGAAAGGTGAATATTGGTTGGTACGAATTATCTTCTATTTTCATAGAAGGCGGCTCGTACGCATAGCTTAATTAATTTTGTGAGGTTGTGGGCCACCCCGAGGGGGAATTTGACGTGTATCAATACAAGGATTTACTTAGCTAAGAATAGTACAAGGATTTAATTCTGATATTTATTTATAAAAAAAGTGAGGGAAATTTAAAGTTGAACTAATCCATTGCATTTGGTACAATATCCCTATTCCACCCGACCCGACCCGACCGAGGTCGGAGTTTTTTTTTGGGCTACGAAAGTGACTTTATTAGGCATTTGCCATTAAATACAATATTAATAGGTCTAAAAGCATTTGCAATCTGGACCCTTTGAGTGTTATAATCAGAACAGTTGATGTAGTGAAATTACAAAATAACCGTCTAAGTGTTAGAATCAGGATTGTTGAATTTCATTTGATCTCGTGGCTGTGATTGATGAATTTGTTTAAATCTAAACCATTAATCTGTAATGTATATCCAACGCCCACGTGAATGTATGACTTATCAGGGAGGAGATATTAGGGTCGTTCATGAGATACTCCATTGAATGGCAATGAGTAAATTTTGTGTATTAACGACCGTGAAGCATCAAGACCGTTCGTGTTTAATCAGATCCTGCAGTTGAGGGTTGGTGGTGCCTCGAGACGCGCACACATCAATAACTAGACAATCCGGAGCATCCATGCACTGCGACAATCAAACGGCCAAGAATCTATCTATGAAGTGTAAGGAGAGAACCGTTTGATCAACAACTGGATCAAGTGGCTTAGAAGAAGAGGTGTTAATAGCCGAACGATCAACCCTTTCGACGGCTAAGATTGAATATGCTAACAGAGCATAAAACCAAAAAAAACACAATATTAAATTACTTTTCACTCTAACCCTTAAACGTTTCTCTATCGATCTCAAAAAAACTTTTCGAGATCTTTGTTTTGTTGATTCTTTGTGTTATGCGACTTGATCCAGCGATCTGTTGTCACATTTTTTTGCACTTGTTTGCCGTGGTGATTATTCCTTTAGGAGGAAGTTGTGATTTGACTATCGGTTGTACTTGGAGATCTATTCCGTATTAGTGAAGTAATAAGAGCTATAAGAGTATTCGATTTCGGAGCTCAACGTGGACTAGTAGGAATCTAAGGATCTGGTGAACCACGGGCATTAACCTGTCAGTTTTCAATTTTTGGTTATTTTTATTTATTTATCTTCCAAACGACAATTTTACGGTTATATTTGAGTTTTTCAGCATAAGATCCTACGAAATCTCAACACTTTCAATCTCGGGTAATTTCCTTCAAAAAAGAACTAGAATGAAAATATCATACAATATGCAGACTCTTGAAGCAAATTCTCAAATGCGTTTTTTATATGGTTTGACATCTACAATAGTTCATAATAAACTTTAATTTTGATTAAAAAATCTGAAATGTGTTAATCATCTTGATAGCTTGATATGTGTGTTGAGATGTACGAATCGTACACCTCATTATATATTTTATTTAGCTAAAAGCCTCACCAAAATACAGAGTTGGCCTGGTAAAAATGGGCTAATGGCCCGTCCGTGCATGAAAAACGGGCTGGCCGAGCTCGCCCATTTTTTAAAGTGAATTGGTGCTGGCTCAATTTTTTAGCCCGCTGGTTTGTCTGGTAAGCCCATTTTATTATTTAAAAATAACAAAATATTAAAACTTTAAAAAATATTTAATAAACTAATAAAAATATAAAAACGGACGGGTCGGACGGGCTATTATTCTTAAACAGGCGGCCGAATTCGAAATATTTTTGCAAGCGGGCGAGGCAGGGCGGGGCCATTTTTCAATACAGACAGGGTGGGCTAACCGATCTGCCGACCACTATGAAAACATTGTTTTTTCAGAAAGTAGCTATTTAGCAATAACAACCCTAGTTGTAGAATTTCAGAGCAATTAACTGTATTCTAGCAAGCACCGGAAAAACTGCAATAAAACCACTCCCTCTTATGCAGTTTCAACATAAGATGGATACGAAAATGAAGAGAGGTTACCTTGAGAAGACTCTAAGTCTGCAGAAGCCAATTAAAAGCAGTTCCCACGAAACATTGTCACCTAAGCCTAAGAAGAAGAAGAGCGGCGATAACCACAATAACAAGAATTACAACAGATTGCTTATTACAATCAATGTTCTTGGGAGCACAGGGCCGATAAGATTTGTTGTGAACGGAGATGATAACGCGGAGGCAGTCATAAAAACAGCTCTCAAGGTTTATGCCGCGGAGGAGCGACTCCCGGTTCTTGGCTCCGATATCAATTGTTACAGCCTGTACACAGCAGATGATGAATTTGATGGTAACAATTTTTTTTCATGAACTCCTTTGTTTTCTGAAAATTTGTGTCCATCTTCCTCGATTTGTGTCGCGCACCTTCATCTGTCATTCTGGCTTCGCGGTTGTTCAAAGTATCAAACTAGGGACTTCAACCTTTATTATTTGAAGGTGTTCTTCAACTATTTAAGCTATCATGAACATGAAAATCTTATAAGTGTAATTATTATCCAAACATTTCTAGTAGATCTAATTATGCTTCTGAAAATTTTCAATTGCAGTCCTGAAACCATTGGAAGCAATTGGGTGCCGTGGAGTACGAAACTTTGTTCTGTGCAAGAAGCAATGCCAGCCCTACATCACAGAACCGAAGCTGCGGTTGATTGACAGCCGAAAGGGCAGAAAATGGCGTACATGGATCCAACAGTCTTGGAGTTACAAGATTCTCTCTCAACCCAAAAGATTGATTAAAGAAAAAAAGCTGTGGATATGAATAGTTAAGACTTAAGAGCATGTAAAGAGATGTAAAAATGTTATGGTTAGATGAATCGGATGAATACTTTACTTCAGGAACTTCTCTCTTTTTTATCCTAAGTAATTTGATCGAACCATAATAGTTGCGGAGCCAAGATTTCGGATTCGGGGGCAAAACTTTTTTGGGTAATTTTGCACTATTTGACTAGAATAATACAATTGATCAAATAAAATTATTTGGTAAGTAACTTCATAAATGTTGTTAAAAAATAAGTAACATTATCAATTTTTCATTCCAGTTTTGCTCATTCATCTTTTTTATTAAAATAAATCCTAAAAATTTACGTATCCAGGTGTTAACTAACTTGAGTGTACGGATTTCTCAGACTATTTAAGTTGATGCCGACAACATTAAATTCAACATTCATTTAATGGAGGAACAGAGACAATTTGATCTGATTCCAGTCTGGGGAAAAAAATCCTAGGCTACGACGTCCGGTTCATATCGCTGAGGACGGATGGCCTACTCTTGCTAAAGAAGTTTGGGTTGCGAAAGATAAGAAGAATACAGAAGAATTACAAACTCACGAAAATATTATCAGTAGTGTGAAAATTATTGATTCAGCAGCAATCTCACCGGAAATCTCTCTCCGACCAGATAGGCAGACACCGGAGGAAAGAAACTCTATGGCCACTGACGAAGCAATAGGCTCAGCACTCGAGGGAGGAAATTTAGCAGTACAATCTTGCATCAACCAGTGCAAAACACAAACGTATCAGTCTATCCCATTGGTTCCAGAAGCTAAGAATACCTATGAAGAATGTAAAGTGAGTATAGAGTTAACGGATTCTCAATCTCCTAAAAATTCTCTGATTGGGCATCGAGAAACAAAATCTGAAGGGGAACATTCTAGCTCTCTGAGGCGAGAAAAGAAGAATATAGATGGGCCTTGGAATTGTCCTCTCAGTAAAGCCCATTTTGGCAAATTCACGGCTTTATTATCAAGCCAACATGAAAATCTAGGCCTGCAGCCCACTGAAACAAAGAATTGGAGTGCAGGAACAAATTTTGTTATGCATGTTGCACCAATACCAAGATCTGAGCCGAGTGAACAAATTTTGGAACAGCGGAATACATAGCCCCTCGAACCGGCTATTACTCCTGCTGATTCTGCTGACAAGCTCTAAAGACACACCCGCTAGATTCGGGAGTGCCAAGCTGATATCATGGATAATCTAAGCGAGGCAATATCTGCAACCCTTGTCAAGCCCCACATTGAAGCTCTGGTGGATTTTGCTATGGACCTTGGGGTGCAACCTCAAACAACCATAGAAGATCTTTGTTCCCGACTTGATATGATGGAGGTAAGGGATGCTAAGTCCAGCAAGAGAAAGAAAGGAAAGAGGAAGAAATCCAGGTCTGAAAGCAAATCTTCCCCCAAGTAGACAATGCGTATGATAACTTACAAGGTACTTCACAAAAGAAGGCTGAAATCAAAAATCTGGTAAGAACTCAACAACTAGATATGATCTGTGTACAGGAAATGAAACTGGCTTTTATTGATCGAGCACTCTGTACCAGATTATGGCCCCATAGTAATTTTGATTGGCGATATAATGAAGCTAATGGCAACTCAAGTAGCCTTCTTAGCATATGGAATACCTCTATTTTTCAAATCATGCATAAATTGTCTGATCACGGGATTCATGGTATCACAAGGCTGTGGGGAGCAAAGGCCTTACCTGTCAACATTGTAAATATTTATTCCCCATGTGATCTTAGAAGCAAAATAAGATTATGGCAAAGTTTGTATGAGGTAATATTTCATAATCTGTTAGCAAATTGGTGCATTGTGGGAAATTTCAATACTATTAGACTGCGTGAAAATCAAAGAAGTAGTGCACCTCTCCCCTTATCCAAAATGGCATAATTTAATAACTTCACTCTTGCTACTGATCCGGTCTATCTCCCTCTGTTGCGAACCAGATTTACCAGTATTTCTAGGGGTGGGGACTATATCAGCAGATTAGACAGTTCCTCTTATCTTAATATTGGATTCAATAATGGCCAGGACTATCTCAAACTGGTCTAGACAGAGTCCTCTCATATCATAGGCCTATAATATTGAAGTCTGAAGAAAAGAACTGGGGCCCTAAGACACCAGATACTTGAATTGCTGGGAAAAACATGAAAAAATTTCTAGTCTTGTTATATCAACATGGATGTCCTATAATATTAACGGATACAGCAGTTATGTAGTATGTGAGAAGTTAAGGCAGCTTCGCTTGAGATTAAATGACTTGAATAAGTCTGAATTTGGGCATTCTGATCGCAGGGTAGACAGTATTCAACAAATGCTCGACCTTTTGGATAAGAAACTGGAGGATGGTCTAGGTACAGAGCAAGATAAAAGTTCAAGACCAATCTTGTGGATGCAATTGCAGCAGGCTCTCAAAAGCAAGGAGCAACTTCTTCTGCAGAAATCACGAATTAGATGGATTAAAGATGTAGATGACAACTCTAAATACTTTCACTCCAAAATCAAGAGGAACCACTGAAAAAACTATATAGGAGGAATGCACTTTGCAGGTGTGTGGACTGATGAGGTGGAGGCCGTTAAGGTGGAGGCCGTTAAAACCGGGATCAGACTCCATTTCTCGAGCCACTTCTCTTCTGAACATTGGAATAGATCAACACTTTCTCTTCCATCAGCGCATACTCTCTTACTGCTACAGACAATAGGTTTCTCACAGCTTGTTTCTCTGAGGATGAGATAAAATCATCAGTTTGGAGTTGCTTAACTTCAAAAAGCTTGGGCCCCGATGGCTTCAACTTCAATTTTATTCAACAGCATTGGGACTCAATTAAACATGATTTTATACACTTTATCCGAGAATTTTATAAGTATGGGAGATTATCCAAAGCTATGAATGCAACTTTCATAACTTTGGTGCCTAAAGTTGAGAACCCGGTCCAACTTGAACATTATCGTCCTTTATCTTTGGTTGGATGTAGTTACAAGATTTTCTCTAAACTTCTAGCAAATCGCTTGAAAACCGTGATGCACAAGTTAACCTCAAAAGATCAGACAACATTTATCTCTTGGAGACAAATATTAGACAAAATATTAGTGGCTAATGATGTTATTCATACAGTCAAGCGATCTAAAAAGGCCACGGTACTCTTTAAAGTAGATTTCAGCAAAACTTTTGATATGATTGAATGGGACTTCGTGCGTTCAATGATGCAGAAAATGGGATTTTGCAGTATCTAGATCTCTTGGATAATGGAGTGTAATACCTCGATGCGCTTCAGTAATGTGAATGGGAGTAGCTCTGGATTCAAACTACAGAGAATTTTGAGGCAAGGAGATCCTCTTTCTCGCTTTCTTTTCCTAATAGTTACTGAAGGCCTAAATTTAATCATCAACACGGCGGTGGAACTAAGAAGATTATCTGTAGTCAAAGTAGGCACTGTCAGAATTTCTAATCTACAATATGCTAATGACTTGCTGCTTATTGGTGCAGGCACTCGTGACAATGTATTTGCTATGAAATGGATCCTCCGAGCGTTTGAACTAGTATATGGTCTCTCGGTAAATTTTACAAAAAATAGACTTTTTGGCCTCGATCTCCAAGCCGGTTGCCTGACAGATTATGCCTCCCTACTAAAATGTCAAATAGCAGTTCAACCTTTTGTTTATCTAGGGATGCCAATTACAGGTAACCCAAGAAGGCTCCAATGTAGAATCCAGTCATTGATGTGATCAATAAGAAAGTCCAAAGCTGGGAGAATAAACTACTCCCAATGGCAGGCAGGCTAACTCTTGTCAAGTCTATATTATCCAGTTTACCTCTCTTCTATTTCTCTCTGTTTCCAGCCCCTAATGGAGTGATCAGGGACATTGAAAAATGGCTAATCAGATTTCTGTGGAAACAAATAGTAGGTAACAGTCGACCTATCTATTGGTTGAGCTGGAGAGTTCTCTGTCTAGAACATAAGGCTGGGGGCTCGGGATTAGGGATTTAAAGCATATGAATCAGGCTTTGTTAGCCAAGTGGTGGCGCTTACGAGATGAAGAAGACAGCCTCTGGAGCAAGGTGATAAAAACTAAATACTTTCAGTGCCAATATCATTTGAGCAGTTGGTACTTAATAACCATACCTGACAACATTTCATGCTACTAGGAAGCAATCTGGAAAATAGCAACATAGGACTGGTTCAGCAAAAGAGTAAAAATGAAGCTTTAGGCAGGAGATAAAACTTTGTTTTGGCGCTGGGGATGGTTTTTTGGCGCTAAGGTATCCAAGACTCTATAGAATTAGTTCGCAAAAAAATAATGTGATACTTGACATATCATCTTCTAGCCATGGAACTAGGCACTGGAACATTCTGTTCAAAAGCACTATGCAAAACAGAGAAAATGATGGTTTTGTGGACCTAATTTACTACCTGCAGTCATTTAGTACTTATTGTGATAGTCTTGATTATTGGCAATGGACGATTGATCCTTCAGGTGACTTTTCTGTCTCTTCAGCATACATTGAGTTAGATACTGTCTCAACAGATGATAACTTCCCTTCTAAGTCCTAGGGCAAAATCGCACCCAAAAGAGTTCAACTCTTCTCTTGGAGATTACTCTATAACCAGATTCCAACTATTGACAACTTACTGCACAGAGGTGTACATATAGGAATCGGTGAGCAATTTTGTGTCTTGTGTGAGAATACAATTGAATCTGCTTATCACGTTTTTGTTGGTTGTACAAACGCGTATAAAATTTGGGTTGAAGTTTATGACTGGCTTGAGATTTCTTACTCCACTCCTAATGACATTAGAAGCCACTATGAAATGCATATGAATTATCTCGCAAACAGGCACAGTTGGAAAGTCTGGCGAGCAATCTGGCAGGCTGCTTGCTATATGGACCTTATGGAAGGAACGAAATGCTATCAGATTTGATATTGAGACTCCCTCTACTTCTACTTTAGACTGGGTGAAATTTTAATTCTGGCTCTGGGTCTCTGAAGGGTATTTCACCACTGAGGCATGACATTCAACGAATGGACAATGCGCCCAAAAGTCTGCTTCCTAAACTCCCTGAGATAGTATGATAGACTGATTATAATTGTAAGCTCATTGAGATGAGCAACTCTTGAAAGCATACTGCTCCTCTGTACATTTTGGTGGCTCACTATCATCTTGCTAATACAAACTTTAACTATCAAAAAAAATCCTAAAAATCTAAATCTATTTAATTAATTCATCATTTTAGCATTAGAATAATCATTATTTATTAGAATAATAATTATTTATTAGAATAATAAATAATAACAGTTAGAGATTTTTTTTGTTTTAATTAATAATAATATGATATAATAATAATAAAAAATAAGAAAATAAATAATATAATAACATTAGACCAATGTTATTTTACGTCATTTTACAAAAATCAATTGCCTAATCATGTTACTTTGCAAAAAAAAAACATTTGATTAAAACAATTCCTTATCAGTACCTTATCAGTATTGTCACCCCAATCAATCAATCAAGAATAAATAAATGTTTATTCTAATACCCAACCCTGTGTTATCAGTTAATTAGTTTAGGATACTAGTAAATTTATTTTTTTCTAGAAAGAAATAAAATTAATTTATAATGGATGCACCATCTTAATGGCTTGGATTTAAGCTATTGCAGCCATCGGCTACAGTAACACTATCACCTCCCTCTTCGCCAGACGTCCACCGGAGAAGCTTTTTTGATACCGTGCGGGTGCGCTCGGTGGTAGGGCTTCCTCCGGGGGTTCCCAGATCCTGGTTGGAGGGAAGTAGTCAGATCCCCTGTCTCCTATAATACTTGTTATTAAGATCTCTG